>JASAND010020616.1:0-67875 GCA_030248195.1 Trissonchulus latispiculum | reverse complement strand
ATTGAACATGAAAGCTTTAGTCCGTTGGCGAACTTCGGCGGTCTTGAGTATGATTTCGAATCAATCGTTCATTATCAGTCTACAGCATATACAGCTACAACAAACTATATTAATTTAGCATTGGCTAAGACTGCTCAAAAATGTCAATATCAAAAATATCAAAAGTATCAAAAAATAATTTTGACTTTTGGATTATTTCAATCTTTGAATTATAAGCATCATTTCATGGAAAGAAATGCTGAAATGCTCCTGCAAGAACTGCACCGGTGCCGATGATATTGATGATTGGAAGTGTTTAACTATGTTAGATGTGATAGTTAAAAAAATGTTTGCTACTGAGTTACTGTCAAAGTTGGAAGTGGGTCGCAATTGCCATGACCCGCGGATACGTGCGACCCGCAGACCGCTGACCCCCGGCTCACTGAGATTTTGTCGTTCCACTGACCCACTTCTCTTTAATTTTTGCATTTTCCCATATTTAGGTACTTTACAGCATGCAATGAGCAAAATTAACGCTAAACATGTAAATAATAAATTAATTAATTATTACAACTTTCAACAGAAATTTGGCAAGTTCAAAGAAGCCATTAGATTTCGTCTTTTCCTTTTTTTATTGAAATGGATCGTGTTTTATCTTAGTAAAAGTATGTCCCATATTTAGCTGGGTAGCTTTTATGTAATGTATACATTTTTTTAGAAGCCCAGGAATACGATTGAAAATCTGAAAAGAAAAAACCGTACTGTAGATCAGCTCCACGGAAAATCGAAAACTGGTTTTTTCATTATTTGCAATCAAAATAGCGACAAATTGACATCTGTCCCACACATATTTGCCTAGAAGCAGAAATGCACCCAATTTCAGTTCGGTTTTCACTACCGGATTTTGGGCATTTCTTCAATACCTACAAGAGCGGTATCAATCGAGTGCTTATCGAGCTGAAACAACTTTTGTAATAGTACAAACTCTTGAAAATGCACTCAATTCCCGGAATTTGCGAAACCGATTTTCCATTTTAGAAAGCCCTTATATCCCTCAATATGGGCATCGTTCGAAAGCTCTTGATGAGCTGAGCACAGTGAGCTGAGCTGAGCTGAGAGTTGATATGAGCTGTTGTTAACTCGCAGAAATGAGCCCAATTTCCTGGAATTCAAGAAAACTTCCAAGTTGAATAAATCCGAATTTCAGGAATTCCGGAAATTTCGAAAATTTGAACATTGGTTCTATAACAAGATTTGTTCAGCTCGGGGGGGGGGGGGGGGGGGGGGGGGGGGGGGGGGGGGGGGGGGGGGGGGGGGGGGGGGGGGGGGGGGGGGGGGGGGGGGGTTCCGCCCCCCCCCCCCCCCCCCCCCCCCCCCCCCCCCCCCCCCGCCCCCGGAAGAGCTTTCGAATGACACTATATTGTGGCATGGGAGAAATATTTAAAATCCGGCAATTTTGAAACCCGAAATTCTGAAAATAGGGTGCATTTTCGTGAAATGCTTCTAAGTGTAAAAATGTGAGAAGGGACCAGTTCATTCGATTCGTCATAACCAACAATGCGATTGCGATAAAAATTTGAAATTTTCCGTGAATGAAATTGGAATTTCGATTTTGTCAGATTTGAAATCTCAAATTTTTGAGGATTTGAAAAATATGTACATTATATAGGCTACCTTTAATTGATAACTCAGTAGCCGCTCACATTTCGGTTCCAAGAATTTTTGGTCAGACTTTAGTTCTGAGCAGGCTATGTCACTTCAATTGTTGGGACCTCGATCCGGCTGTAGTTTTCGGCAATTTGTGCAACATTTTGAAGATAAACTCCATTTGCTTGTAACAATTTCATAAAAGTTCAGTCCATTCTGGGTTTATTTTTTATAGCTGCAGTCCATTCTGGTTTATTTTTTGCTAACGTCAAAGCGTGGCGACCACCAAAAGAGTAATTACCAAATACTGTCCACTCCCAACGTTTGGATATTATAGCAAACTACCATTTTAGCGGTTTTATATCATGCACGTTATTTGTTCGAATAAAATTAGGAATGATCATATCTAGTAGAACCAAATTGAAATTTCAAGCTTGATATTCATTATATGATTAGTTACTGTAATCAGCTCTTCACGCTCTTTACGGAAAAGAAATTTAGATTTGCAGGCTGTAGTCAGTTTGCCAAAGACGGCTTTCGCACAAACGGTCTCTGCCAGTGCCATACAGCAGCTTTTAAAGACTTTGCGTGATAATAAAAATATTTTATGGCAATTAATTATATTACTGAGATATTTTTGACTGAAGATTTAAGATAGAATAGAAATAAATAATTTTATCATTAAAGCAATATTATAATGTATGAAGACATACAAAAAATTTCCAACAGTTAGAGAAAAATAGACAATTTAACATAAACTGTAAATTTTCCGACAAAAACTAGCCCAAAATTTTATGCTGGAACCATTGTTTTAACCAGCTTGAGTCGCTTTCCGACCCGCTGTAGCCACTGACCTGATAGTCGAATCGCGGTAATCCGCGACCCACTTGCAACTCTAGTAGTCTGCGTTTAGGACTTGAGGTTTGTGTTTTGGGAAGGAATATATGTAGCACAAAAAGGATTTTTGTGCAGGGGAAAGACGGTTTTTGCACAGGGAAACGGTTGCATTAAGAGTCGCGTTTGTGTAACTCCTAGTTTGCGTAGCGAGCGACATCACATTGAATTTATTAATTACTTCTTTGAGGCATTTTCTCTAGACCTCATGCTCGTTGCTTATATGAAGTGAATGGTCTTGCCTAAAAGTAACAGTTTTCGTTTAGTTTGCACAGTTTTCAATCGTTTCATTTCAACATTGAGAACGTCTAGGAGATGAGTCTGCGGGTTCCAAATATGTTTCTGGATGACCTGCGGTCGCCGAGTTTTATGGTCTTCAAAAGAACCAAGCAGGAAAAGCATCTACCTTAGATGACAAATATTTTAAGTATTACTCAGATTTTAATTCGGGCTTGTATGCACTACTGATAATAGACTGGCGAAGTATTGTGAATTACGAGCTTCTTTCTCCAGCGCAGAATGCTTTCTATGTCATCTGGCTTTGCCTCACTCATTCCTTGGAAAGTTGACTCTTCGAAATGGAATGCCAGTACACAGGCCAGTGTTATTCGCAGCGCTGCATGAGATTGCTTTATGAGTTATGTCAGTTAGAGGAGTTAGGTCTAAATTCTTTGCTTTCTCGATTATTACCTACCTACAATCACTTTCACAGTGAAGGTTTTATTTAGGTGCACATTGTCCTATGTTCACACCTATTCACGTACTGACATGCTTCGAATGACGATACCATTGGCTTTGGCATAAGATGTACTTTTTTAATACAGTTTTCCACAGTTCTCACATGCTCAACATTTTGTAGCCTCAAGTAATCTCAAGCTAAATAAGTTTTTGTAGAATTTAATAGTACTTTTTATTTCCTCTGACACATCCTTGAATTAAAATCTGAGTAATACTTAAAATATTTGTCATCTAAGGTAGATGCTTTTCCTGCTTGGTTCTTTTGAAGACCATAAAACTCGGCGACCGCAGGTCATCCAGAAACATATTTGGAACCCGCAGACTCATCTCCTAGACGTTCTCAATGTTGAAATGAAACGATTGAAAACTGTGCAAACTAAACGAAAACTGTTACTTTTAGGCAAGACCATTCACTTCATATAAGCAACGAGCATGAGGTCTAGAGAAAATGCCTCAAAGAAGTAATTAATAAATTCAATGTGATGTCGCTCGCTACGCAAACTAGGAGTTACACAAACGCGACTCTTAATGCAACCGTTTCCCTGTGCAAAAACCGTCTTTCCCCTGCACAAAAATCCTTTTTGTGCTACATATATTCCTTCCCAAAACACAAACCTCAAGTCCTAAACACAGACTACCAGAGTTGCAAGTGGGTCGCGGATTACCGCAAGTCGACTATCAGGTCAGTGGCTACCACGGGTCGAAGCGACTCAAGCTGGTTAAAACGCCAGTTTAACGCTAAAATTTTGGGCTAGTTTTTGTCGGAAAATTTACAGTTTATGTTAAATTGTCTATTTTTCTCTAACTGTTGGAAATTTTTTGTATGTCTTCATACATTATAATATTGCTTTAATGATAAAATTATTTATTTCTATTCTATCTTAAATCTTCAGTCAAAAATATCTCAGTAATATAATTAATTGCCATAAATATTTTATTATCACGCAAAGTCTTTAAAGCTGCTGTATGGCACTGGCGAACCGTTTGTGCGAAAGCCGTGTTGACAGCTTACTACAGCCTGCAAATCTAAATTTCTTTTCCGTAAAGAGCGTGAAGAGCTGCTTCCAGTAACTAATCATATAATGAATATCAAGCTTGAAATTTCGACACAGTTCTACTAGCTATGATCATTCCTAATTTTATTGGTACTAATAACGTGCATGATATAAAACCGCTAAAATGGTAGTTTGCTATAATATCCAAACGTTGGGAGTGGACAGTATTACATAACCACTCCTTTGGTAGTCGCCACGCAGCGCTGTAAAAAATAAACCAGAATGGACTGCAGCTATAAAAAATAAACCAGAATGGACTGAACTTTTATGAAATTGTTACAAGCAAATAGAGTTTATCTTCAAAATGTTGCCTAAGTACTGCTTCTACTGACCGATCGAGGTCCCAACAATTTAGCGATGACATAGCCTGCTCAGAACTAAAGTCTGACCAAAAATTCTTGGAACCGAAATGTGAGCGGCTGTCCTGAGTTATCAATTAAAGGTAGCCTATATAATGTACATATTTTTCAAATCCTCAGAAACCCGAGATTTCGAAAATCTGACAAAATCCGAAATTCCGAATTTCATTCACGGAAAATTTCAAATTTTTATCGCAATCAAAATTTGGTTATGACAGTCGAATAGAACTGGTCCCGCTACACATTTTTACACTTAGAAGCATTTCACGAAAATGCACCCTATTTTCGGAATTTCGGGTTTTCAAAATTACCGGATTTTAAATATTTCCTCCAATACCCACAATATGAGTGTCATTCGAAAGCTCTTGACGAGCTGAACAAATCTTGTTATAGAACCAATGTCCAAAAGTGCACAAAATTTCCGGAATTCACAAATTCCGGATTTAACTCTAGCTTGGAAGTTTTCTTGAATTCCGAGAAGTGGGCTCATTTCTGCGAGTTGGCTCTATGCTCAGCTCATATCAACTCTCAGCTCTCAGCTCAGCTCACTGTGCTCAGCTCATCAAGAGCTTTCGAACGATACCCATATTGAGGGATATAGGAAAAGCTTTCTAAAATCCGGAAAATCCGGTTTTCGCAAATTCCGGGAATTGAGTGCATTTTCAAGAGTTTGTACTATTACAAAAGTTGTTCAGCTCGATAAGCGCTTTCGATTGATACCCATCTTGTAGGTATTGAAGGAAATTTTTAAAATCCAGTAATTTTGAAAACCCGGAATTTCGGAAATTGGGTGCATTTTCGCGAAATGCTTCTAAGAGCAAAAATATGTGTAACGGGACCAGGTCTATTCGACTGTCAAAACCAAATTTTGATTGCGATGAAAATTGGGCGAAAAACTAAAAGTTTTAGATTTTCCGTGAATGAAATCCGGAATTTTGGACTTTTCTTCCAGATTTTCGAAATCTCGGATTCCTGAGGCTTCTAAAAATGTATACATTACATAAGCTACCTTCAAATGACAACTCAGGACAGCCGCGCACATTTCGGGTCCAAGAATTTTTGGTCAGACTTTAGTAAAAAAGGAAGACGAAATCTAATGTAGCTAGCTTTGAACTTGCCAAATTTCTGTTGAAAGTTGTAATAATTAATTAATTTATTATTTACATGTTTAGCGTTAATTTTGCTCGATGCATGCTGTAAAGTACCTAAATATGGGAAAATGTCTAAAATTAAAGAAGTGGGTCAAGTGGAACGACAAAATCTCAGTGAGCCGGGGGTCAGCGGTCTGCGGGTCGCACGTATCCGCGGGTCATGAAATTGCGACCCACTTCCAACTTTGACAGTAACTCAGTAGCAAACATTTTTTTAACTATCCATCTAACATAGTTAAACACTTCCAATCATCAATATCATCGGCACCGGTGCAGTTCTTGCAGGAGCATTTCAGCATTTCTTTCCATGAAATGATGCTTATAATTCAAAGATTGAAATAATCCAAAAAGTCAAAATTATTTTTGATACTTTTGATATTTTTGATATTGACATTTTTGAGCAGTCTTAGCCAATGCTAAATTAATATAGTTTGTTGTAGCTGTACTTACTGTAGACTGATAATGAACGATTGATTCGAAATCATACTCAAGACCGCCGAAGTTCGCCAACGGACTAAAGCTTTCATGTTCAATTTTTGCTAGCTCACACAAGTCCTTATCCTTAACAACTGGCCAATTTATGATCATGTAGTCATCACGGTCAGGTCTAGTTTGCTGATGAGGCACTCCCAGTATATGGACCATTTCATGTAGAGCCGCTAGTTTGAACTAAAGCATAAAACTGAACAACTGATAATTCTTATTACTGAAACAAATTTATTCTTTTAAGCACAATGCAGATTGCTCAGCATTGAGTGTGGCAGCAGGTAGACTCGGCAATCATAACTCTTGAAGCCAGGAGCGCTAGTGTCTCTGCCTATGTCCCAAATGAGTACACTATATAGATATGTTTTATGATTTTTTTAATCAAGTACTAAGTGATAAAAAATACCATGACTCGGCGACATTGATTGGTTTGCTATATGCTTCTGCGGAGAGCATGGATCATCAGCTGATAACAAATGGCTTACATACTTGCTGTCACACGCTTATTATTATGTATTTTCTTCTGCTTATTATTTCTATATGACATACCAAATTCCCAAATGGAAAAATCAACAAGCAATTTTGCTCATTTCTGAAAATTTAAAAAACCACGCCTATTTACGAAAATAGGCGAAAATTTTGCTGACTAATAGAAATAGTGCCATGGCCTTGCCGAATGGAAGAAATGAGCAAAACGGATTGCCAGTTTGAAGAATTCGACAAAATTAAAATTAGCCGCTGCTAGAAATGAGCAGAATTTTCATTAAACTTGTATTTAAAATTTTTAAGAAATTTCGCTTAGTTGATTTATAAATTTGATATATTCAACTTATAGTTTTGCTAGCAGAACTGGAAAATGACACTATTGAGTAAAAAAAACCAGTTTGATAGTAATGAATACCGGGACTAATTAAAACTCTTATTTTTGGATAATATCCACTTTGAGTAAATAGCTGGTAGTAATTGTCTACTGTCTACTGGCTATTGGCTACTGTCTAACTCTCAGAAATCGGCGAAAACTGTCCTGAACGGAGATGTTGAATTTTTAAAGCTGGATTGCGCAGAAAGTGTTAGAATGCTAAAACAACTCATTTTGGAAAGTTCTTCAAATTTCGTCTTGGTATGGGCCGTCAATCAACAATACATGCCCAAAAAGACCTTAAGAGAAATAAAATACCTTTTCCATTTTTGCCCATATTTCACTTAAGGTGCTGGTTTCCTATTGTGCAGTGCTTTTTTAGTAAGTATTTGAACGGCTATAACTTTCGCAATTTTGGGAGTTGGAAAGAGCTTTATACATGATTTTAAAGCTTATTCTCTGTACATTGACATGAGCTCACGAAACTGGCAAAAGTAGCAAAAAAATTGCAGTAATTTTTTGGCATACTGACATCTAACATGAAGAATATAGACCAAAAATATTTGAACATCGATTTCTCAAAACTGAAGAACCGGCCAAAAGTTCTTTATGTGCCATGATATGAAGGACATATGGGCCGAGGGACGTTTTTTTGGATTTGGCTCAACAAGTCTCAATACTCCAGAAAATCCGGCAAATGTGCGATGACACGAAATTTCGCAACTTCGCATTGAGTTTTCTTGCTACTCGATAAGTTTTAGCCCAAACAAAGAAAAACGTCCCTCCGCAGAAGTACGAATTTCTTCTTTGCCAAAAATCTCCGGAATCTGTCGAGTAGTTTTTGAGAAATCGATGTTCGAAACAAAATAATCGCAGTTTTGACAAAATAGTTTTTCGGCCAAATCTCCAGCTGAAAGCAATAAATTCCGGCTACTAGGCATTCATAAAATGGGCATTTGGAAGCTGTATCGATTGAGTATAAATAAGCCAACTTTGGCCTTAACATGTGGCAGTAATTTTGAAAAAACTGATTTCCTCAAAAATGGCCATTTTTTGACCCTAAAAACAGTTTTTTGCTTATACAGACTTAACCACTGGAGGCAGCCCAAAAGTTGTAAGAGCAAAAACGTTCGTTTTCGTGTCCTCTTTCCAGCCATAGCAACCACTCCCGTGTCTTGTCTACTTACTGGGAGCCTAAGGCGAAAAACCAAAACTTTTTTATCTTTTGACCTAAAAATACGGGACTGGTTCCAGAATGTTAAAGAGCACGGAAATAGGTTGTTTCGTAAGTTTTAGCCATTTACGCAAGGGATTAAAGCCGTATGAGTCAAACATACCCGAAAGGAAACCAGTACCTTAAGAGAACGTGTTCCCTCTTAAGGTGCTGGTATCCTTTTGTGCAGTGCTTTTGTGGCGATTTTTCCAAATGCTGTAACTTTCGCAATTTTGGGAGTTGGAAAGAGCTTTATACATCGTTTTAAAGCTTATAATCTGAACATTAACATGAACTTACGAAACTAGCAAAATTGGCAAAAAATAGCAAAAAACTTCAGACATGCTGACATCTGACAGACTGAATATAGACCTAAAGCTTTTGAACATCGATTTCTCAAAAATGTAGAATCGTCCAAATTTTTTTCTTGTGCCATGGTATGAAGGACATGTGGGCCGAGGGACATTTTTTGGATTTGGCTCAACAAGTCTCAGTACTCCAGAAAATCCGGCAAATGCGCGATGACACGAAATTTCGCAACTTTCAATTCAGTTTTCTCACAACTGGAGATGTTTTAGCTCAAACCAAGAAAAATGTCCCTCCGCAATAGGGCGAATTTTCATTCAGCCAAAAATCACGCGAATCCATTGGGCAGTTTTTGAGAAATCAATATTCAAAACAAAATAATCGCAATTTTGCCAAAATGGTTTTTCGGCGAATTCCCTAGCTTAAAGCAACGAACTCCAGCGAATAGGTATTGATAAAATGCGCAATTGGACGGTGTATTGATTGAGTATAAATAAGCCGAAATTGTCTGTATGATTTGGCATTAATTTTGAAAAAACTGATTTCGTCAAAAATGGCCATTTTTTGACCCCAAAAATCGTTTTTGGCTTATACTGCCTTAACCACTAGAGGTAGCTCAAAAGTTGTAAAAGCAAAAATGTTCATTTTGGTGCCCTCTTTCCAGCCATAACAACCAATCCGGTGTAGCGACAATGTACTGAGAGAATAAGGGCAAAAACCAAAACTTTCTTATCTTTAAACCTAAAAATCCGGGACTGGTCCCAGAATGTTAAAGAGCACGAAAATAATGTATTTGGAAAGTTTTATCCACTTTCATGAAGAATTGAAGCTTGTAGGGTCGAATTTACACAAAGCGATACCAGCACCTTAAGCGCGAGAATATGGTAATAGCTTCAACTCAAACACTCCAAACTTTGACCTACTCTTGAACAGTCCGCACCCAAGACAAGATTTGATCGAAATTTCGGATCAGTATCGTTCATTCCCAGTATAGCCACAGATCCACACCTAAATTATATACAAATACATTGCAGCTATCAGAGCTTACTCCAAGCTGAATACAGTTCTATTAAGGATTGCATTTGTGAGTTCTTTTGTGCCTGAAATGTTTCAATTAAAAATTTATCGTGAACAGCTACAGCTTGAAATGAACCATATCCGATAGCCGAATAGCCATTACTTTCACTGGCCTGATTTCTGATTATAGAAAACTCGTGTTTGTAGTTCCCTAAATTTCGTAACATCAAGATTCCATAAATCCATAATAAATATAATTTATTCTACACGCAGTATACATTGTAAGATTTTGACATCGTTGGATTCAGATGAAGTGAGACACAGATTGAGACTTGTAATTTCGGGACAAGAAGAGGAATTTTTTCAAACTATCAACTTTAAAATGTTGTAAAATAACAATATGTTCAAGCCAATGCCAAAGTGGCACCGAATATGAAAACAAATTTTATATCAAGTTCAGAGCAAGCAATTGTTGAAGTTGACATTTCTACAAGCTAGCTAACTGTTTCTCACACGGTTATGGCGCATGGTAGTTCTCTTGGTATTACCAAGAGTACATAATATAAGAGTGTGCCACTAGGCACACTCTATGTTATCAGAGCAAAAACTATGCTCTGCTCGCTAACGGCCCACTCCCCCCCCCGCAAATCAGTACCTAGTCGAAACTGGGGTACGCTCACTCGCTCCATATTTATGTGTGTAAGCTCGAAAACACAAAGCGAATTTTGAGCCTGCTTCGAGCTTCAGAACACAAACATAGCGCTCAAAATTCTTTGAACTGAAGGGTCTAATTTTCGGGGGGGGGGTGGGCCGTTAGCAAGCAGAGCATAGTTTTTGCTTTGATAACAGAGAGTGTGCCTAGTGGCACACTCTTATATTATGTACCCTTGGTATTACTGAAATAATTGTGCCGTTGAGAAATTTTCCCGGCCGGGCCCAGGCCGGGCCTACTAACATCACCGGGCCGGGCCTCGGCCGGGCCAGGCCCGGCCCGAGCCCGGCCCGGGCCCAAAGCCCGATTCAAGGCCCGGGCCGGAGGCCCGATTAAAGGCCCGGTAGGCCCGGAGGCCCGATTCAAGGCCCGGCAGGCCCGATAGGCCTGGAGGCCCGGTGTCAGGCCCGGGCCCGGAGGCCCGATATAAGGCCTCGTAGGCCCGGAGGCCCGGTGTTAGACCCGGGCCCGGAGGCCCGATGGAAGGCCCGGTAGGCCCGGTGGCCCGGTGTCAGGCGCGGGCCCGGAGGCCCGACTCAAGGCCTGGAGGCCCGGCTCGGGCCGGGCCTAGACGACATGCAGGGCCGGGCCTGCTCTTCCAAAATCCGGGCCCGGGCCCGGCCCGGGCCCGACGGCTCGATTCAAGGCCCGGCCACAACTTTCACGGGTCTTAGGTCTTTGAAGTCTGTTCCTCATGTCGTTCATCATCCAGGCTATCTGACTTGAGAACGGAATAATAAGCCCACTTGTGAGAAATTATTATTGCTGATAATATAACATAATATTCTTACATCTCAGACTTAAATGACATCACGCCTTCCCTGTAATATTGCACAAATACATGCGGCCCCAGCATCGGGATATTATCTGGACGTTGTCGAAACCGTATACAAGTTGCGTTTTCAATCTCCTTGACAGCCTCTTCAAATTTACTCCTGTGTTCATACCCTGAAACACGACGAAGCTATCTTCAAACCTCTTTTCTAGCAACTATTCAGCAATAATGTAACATTTGAGGTGAATGTCTTACTGCCATTCGTAGACAATGTATTGCTAAACTGGAGACTTCCATGTAGGGAGATGTTGTTCCAGTCGAACTGCAAATAAGTGCCTCAGGGTCCATGTGTGGAACCGAGCTGGCTAATCTGAGTGAAACTATAACTTATGACTCAAACATTTACGCAAAATGCTTTGCTTCACAACTCTGCTAACTCGCAAACTCTGCTTCACAGTGTCTTTCTCAGAAAACTATTAATTCAGTATTTCAAATTTGTCGCGCGTTCCTTGCCTACCTACAGAACCGATCCAAACAAACTAAACAGAGATCAAGGATGGACACCACTTTAAGCTGCTTTCACACGATGGGGATTTTGTTGGGAATTCCCCATGGGCAATGAGTAATCATAATGGTTCTTCATGACGCTTGATATACCTCCTTTATTTGAGAAAATAATAAACTTCCGTAAACAGTCCATAGCGAAATTTTGGACTCAAAGAAGAAAATTTCATTACGTTCAAAAAATCAATGCAGAAATCATTCAATGAGCCTTGCAAAAATATCTATGTATTGATTCTAACTCTGCTCTTAATCATGTCATGCTGTTCAATGAAATAAGCAAAAATATCAAAACGACAACTTAGCTAAACAGCTGCTACCGCTGATGATTAATAATTCAGAGATGGGCACGGTAGCAACTATTCGCTGCCCCATACCTTATTTTTCCAGCGGTTTCCGCGCGATTAACCGCAGTTTCACCGCTTATTTTTGGAAGAAACCGAGACTAATCAAAGCGCCGCTATCGCAGTCAACGCTCAAATTGGTCCTAAAACTTGCTATTCTGCACGTTTTCTGCACGTTTCTCCTCTCTTCTGCACGTTCTAGCACTTACGAATGTTCGGTGCAAACTGGTAGTGAATAGGCATAGTCCATCTCACAAAGATATCTCTCTATAACAGTTATAATCTTTGATTACTGTTACTTAGTAGACACGTTTTACAGTAGGAGACTAAGTTTTGGAAAAAAGAAAGAAGAACGCTAATGCAAGGCGGATTTCCGGAATTATATTAAATTTTATTCCCAAATCAAAATTCAGTTGCTTGTAAAACACAATAAAATCAGAAGAAGCAGGGAAGATTCGGTCAAGATGGAATTAATAAACCCGATATGGTCATTAGGGATGATGGATGATTCGGGTTTCTGAAATGGGGCCAATAGATGGAAAAGGGGTTTCCATGTGTCGCTTTGAATATTTTGAATATTGACTATCGACAAAACAGGCGTGTAAATTCAAGGTTCTTTCGTCAAAGATTGTCAAGGTTCTTCAAAAAAGTTCAATCCGCTATATACGTTTTTGGGGCAAACCCACAGCCATTTCCAGTCCAAAATCACCTTCAGACGGTTGACTCAAAATAGCGTGATCGAACTACAGCGCTATATAGCGTTATATCGAAAAAAAGCAAAAACTGATCAGCAGAAAGTTTATCGCAGTTCTGCCACCCACTTTTTGGCCTATACAGCGTTTGTTGAAATCTGCTTTCTGTTCTTCAGTCATTTGGCATTTTCCTTTCCTGCAATCACTCTAAAAATGTAAAACAATAAATTACACATGTGCAATGATGATATGACATGGTTGCTTGTCTTCTGATACACCTGATTCCAGCGTGGTAACCAGGAAGAATGTTTGCCTTAGGTCAACTGGACTTTCAGTCCAAGAAGAGATGAGTGCTTCATGCGCTACCTTGGAGTTGCATGACTACGTGCCACATTACTTTGTATTAAGTCTTGAAGGAATAACATGATTATCTAAATTTTGTAGTCAAATTTGAACCTTTTATTTTTGTTGCTCAAGCAAATTTACTTCTCATTAACTTTATTGAGTTATGGATCAAAAACGGCATAAACTGCTTCATTACACATTACCGGCCCGGGCCCTGCCCAGGGTCCGAAGCCCGCTACACGGCCCGGGTATAACCCTTGTTACTACGTACTGTAGTAAAGCTAAAACGCCGTTGAACTTACTATGGTACGTGCCAATTCTGGATCGTTTGTGTTTCCCTTCAATATTTCCTCATTCATAGTGGTTGGAGACCTCACGAGACCATTGCTGTCCTCTACGCAGAGAAGACACGCAATCGCAGTGGTAATGAGTGAAGCAAGCATTGATACCAATCTTCGAAACAAGTGGCTCAGCAAGCGGTTATTTTCCTTTTATGTTGCAGAATTAAATTGTTTCAAGTTATCAAACAATAGCTATTTCTTGATAATTCTTTCAGGGTGGTCTTTTTCAAAGCAAAATTCATTTCTTTGTGCTATGCAGGCATTGAATAAAGATATTGGCTGACGGTGCATGCTAAAAGGCTTGGCTGCACTTCTGTAAAATAACGCTATAGTGACCCCATAACGTGTGATTTTCAATATCCGTCAAGACGATATTAATTTTTTTATATATCCGCAAGATTTTTCGATTGACAGAATGTACCAAAATGACAGCAAGCACCAAATCCTTTGTTCCTGTGTTCGTATGTGTGGCATCGTACATCTAAGCTTGATTTCGCAAAAATGGCCATGACTATGCTCTGGAGTCACTGAATAAGGAAAAATCGAAAATAAGGAACATAAGGAAATTCAAAATGAGAAAAAATTGCTTCTGAAAAAATAAAGTTGGATGTCGAATTTGTAATTTCAGCAACAGTATCTATTATACGTAATTAGTTGACATTCCGATTCTCCTGTGTTGACAATAAGTGTACAATTACTGAAACAATTGAATTTTTTATCAGTTCTGCACTTGAATTGGAAAGGGAAACCTCGAAAGACAATTCAGAATTGCAATTTTGATTCAACCCGTCAGTAGAACTTATATAACATATGATAATTCTCTGCAGTTCCCGAAACCAAAAACTTTCAACTAAGAAAAAGTGATGAAAAGTGTGAAAAGTGCTTTCTACTTTGTCTGATTTTTCCTGTTTAGGCAATTTAACTTTTTTGTTCCTTTTTTTCAATCTTTCAGAAAAACTGTGATCCAAGTTTCCCGTATGACAATTGTCTGAACTATTTTCCGATCGGTAACATCTGTATTCGGCAACGCATCGCATCGTCTAACCAACAGGCACTGTGAAACGTTTAACTGCAAAAAACAATCGCCAACTCCTCTTTTTTCTGGTTGATAGTAGTTTTCTCATTTCCTGACAACTGTGTCTGAGACCAGCAGCCGAGTGGTGGTGTAAAATCATAACTTCAAAGCCAACTGGAGAGATGTCACCTTCGAAAGAGAGATCGTAGAACCACTCACGAGATAAGGCAAGAAACTATAAAATTTCCTTTTGAAACTTGCCGTTGGATGGTTGTGATTCCACTATATGTGCTTTCCATTGCTAAACTGCTGGAGCAAAACTGACTGGTCCCATTTTTGCGGAATATTTGCTTGCGACAGTTCACAAGCTGCTCAGGGTAATATCTTACCATGTTTTGCAATTTAGAGTTATTGGGTTGGGGTTTCCCAGGTACGAATCTCACGGAATGTGCTAAATGTAGTCTTCATCCACACTTCAACTAAGCATTCTACCTATTAGTATTATACCAACTAGTGGTTGGTTAAACAAAAACAATTCAAACCCAAGATGATTATATTTTGGTTATACTTCTGAAATGCTGAACACTTTTATACAGGAGAGTAGCTACAGATCAAAGACCGACTAATGATAGAACGAATCTCCTCTTCCTGTAGGTACTTTCGTCAGTCGTCATCCTCTTAATTACGCTGCTCAGTTACTACAATCACCGTTTATATTAGCATTCTACATTAGCTATTAGCTACATTTATCTCGACATTATCGAGTCTGAATAGCAGATTGCCAATTCCCCTCCGTACTGCCTCTTTTCGTAGCCACTAAAGCCAACTATTTATGCTTGATAACGACTACGTAGGCTTAGGCTTAATGCACCAGCGCAAACCTAGCTTGCATTGTTGATGAGTAGGCAGGAATTGTACTGACACGTAGGACTTGGTTCACTTATTAATATGAGCAAATCGCATTATTGGGTATCATCATTGTTCACTGATCCTTTGGTTACTAGGGATGAAATGAAGAGGGAGACCCGTGTAATCCTATTGTAATTCCAGTTTATGATACGGCTGATGTATAGCCTTGACAACCCGAGATCACCTTTATTGCTCTCTGGCTCGCTCTCTCTAAAGCTGATTTCATACGCAGGTAGACGACCCCATACGACTCTTTGCCGACTACTTTTATTTTGTTCATTAGGTAAGTGTACCATTTATTTAAACTTGGGGTTTACCATAGAATCATTTGGCTTTGCTTCATATTTATGGTATACAGTATATGATAAATGCTTTGGAGGTTGTTTTGATAAGTCAGGAGGAACGTGATGAGCCCAAAACTGCTTTTAGTTGGAATTGCGTTGAGTATCTGTAAAGGGTGATCCTGACGTCCTTACACAGCTGGGGTCGCATTTTGTCGATTTTTCGACCATCTCCGATTCCATTCCTTTTTACATATTTCCTCCACAATGTTGCAGACATGCTAATAACATATTCAACAGTACAGCTATCTGCAAAATTAAAGTCAGACAATTTTGGAAAATCTACCGTTTTTGAACTATGAAAACAGGACCTACAGTTTTCTGTTTTTATTATGAAACGACTGGCAAAGGATAAATAGCTTTTGTTTGGTGCAGACATGAAATCAGGTTACTATTTACTGACCCGATGACCCGGCAGTTTTGAAAATTCTGGGGGGTTTGGGCAAAAATCCGGAAAAATTCTCTTTTTCGGCGCCCATTGACCGCCGGCTCACCCCCCCCCCCAGAATTTCCCCTCCTGCACATGTCTGGTGATAATGCTCACTTTTCCCTCAGTACCGCACATCTCTTGCTTTTGCTATGAAGGGCAGTGCCAGACCCATTACTTAATAATACTAAGTAATACATAATAATACTGCAGGGACCTGTGCAATGCAAATGCTTCACATAATATTTTAGTCTAGTCTTTACATATTATGAATAGTCATCAGCTTTTAATACAAATATTTGTACTACCATCTGCTTTAGTATAAAATTAGTTGCTTCAAAAATTTGCAAAAACCTTACGTTTGAATAAAACTGCCACTGTAATGATTAGATTAAGGTTAAAATTGATTGTGTTGAGTGAGCTAAATCTTTTCCCTTTTTGAGGTGACTGATCCCAGGTTATTCCATCGTGGAAACGGTGCATGGTAGAATAGATAGAAAACAGGTCCGTAGGAAGTCCGCGCTCTCCAAAAAGGTCTGCGTTAAGTTTCCATGTAGGATTTCTTCAACCTTATAGGTTTTGCATTGTACAGCGTTTTCCATTCAACTACTGCCTTGCAGGATACGCGATGCCACCCAGCAAATGTGGCTTTTTCCCGGTATTAACCTTCATGATCTTCATAAATCGAAAGAGCCAACCCAAGGCTGTGGCGCTATCCAGTTGTTCCGCCTCTTTCGCTTCTGATCCATTTCCAGATAGGTCGACGTTTACACCTGAGTCCCCTTCGCTCTCCATGATCTCAGCTTTTCGGGGCAAGCCTCACATGCGTTTCTGGGGTAACTAGTCCGTGAAGCCGAGTGGTATAGGGCACCCGACACTGATCGGATAGTCGCTAGGTCGAGTTCCACCAGCCACAAAGCTTTCTTAAATCCCCTTGAGTAAGGAACCAAGAGTACATAATAGAATAAGAGTATGAAACTCTTACGCTACTATGTACTAAACATGCTGGACATGCTCGGGTCGCTAACTCGGGACCCCCCCTCCGAAAGTCTCGGGGGGGGGTCCCACCCTACACTAATTACATGCTTTCATATAAGTGTGTGTCTGCTCGCTGATTCGCTAATTAGCTTAGGCTTACGATAGGCAATTTATTAGTTATTTTAATTAATTAATTATAACTTTAATCAGGTTAATGCAATTAAAAAACTAATTCGACAACTTTGTAGCATTTTTCTGCTCTTTCCAACGATATAAAAATTGTTGCACAAAACAAAAATTCGTAGGAATGTAGTCTGCAACAATTTTTATATCGTTGGAAAGAGCAGAAAAAATGCTACAAAGTTGTCGAATTAGTTTTTTAATTGCATTAACCTGATTAAAGTTATAATTAATTAATTAAAATAACTAATAAATTGCCTATCGTAAGCCTAAGCAAATTAGCGAATCAGCGAGCAGACACACACTTATATGAAAGCATGTAATTAGTGTAGGGTGGGACCCCCCCCGAGACTTTCGGGGGGGGGGGGGTCCCGAGTTAGCGACCCGAGCATGTCCAGCATGTTTAGTACATATTAGCGTAAGAGTTTCATACTCTTATTCTGTTATGTACTCTTGAATGAACTAAGCCCATATCGGTTCGCCGAGAGCTAGCCTACCCAGCTGGTATATGGGTACAACATATGTGGGAAGGTAACAGGAGACTGTGTATGGCATTTGTCTTGAGGAGCTTGCCCCTCCTCCACGTTTGCAGTCATATTTCGAGGTGCCACTGCTGGCTCAAGAGCAATGAAACCGGGATGAGTGAGTAGGCGCAAGGGTGAGAGACTTCTCCTTTACCTTTTCACTTTTTCTGGGTAACTTGGTATAATGAGTATTCAACTCACGGTAATCCATGACCGGTTGCATATGTCCGTGGCATGTTCTTCCAGCTAGCTGTCTTGAATCCATTTCCTTACATCGTCGTTGAAGCGTTTTCGGACTCCTGGAACCATTCCTTACTCTTCCTGTCTGTTCTTATGGCAATCCGTGGGCTTATCTAGCCGACGCAACTTCACCATACAGAGCTTAGTCGCTGAACTGGGCTTCAAAATTTAATTCTCAAACAAGCAATTCCTGGTTTATTGCCTTTTCCTTCTTTGCGTCATCTTCAGATACTGCTCCATGATAGGGTGGAGCAATCTGCACTGTTCAAATATTCTTCAAATTTCTTGACACCACCACAAAATTGGCTTAGGAGTGAAAGGGGTCCCCTGGGTCTTTTGCCAATATATTATTATTTGGTTAACATAAATTCATAAAATTCATTCAATAAATTCATAAAATATATAAATTCATAAAATATGACTAATTTAGGTTTGTTTCACTAACACAGAAACGTGGAAATAGTAATCTTCTTCATTAGGCTGATCAGATGTGCATGATGATGCAGATGCATCTGCGCACCAATCTGCCGCAAACACGACATTTGGGACCCTACGGGTCCATGACTATAGTTTTATCTAGACTTTAAAATTTCAATTGTTCAACTCAAACTTGTCTGTGGCAAGACGGCCACATAATAATTTAGGATATTAATTGCTGTGCTTCACCCTCTCTGGATATAATTTCTAATGTTATCAGAGATTTGCAAGGAGTTGACCGTCCTTTGGGGAGAACCCCTATCTGATGGCGCCAACGGATGAACACGATGCGGTGGAAGCAGCGTAGTCATTTCTGCCCCGGCAGTAATCTTGATGATGCCTCGGATAATTGCATGCGGCAATTATTCAGTGCCGCTTCTGGGCCCCAACCCGGTATCTGGCACTACCCCAACAAGCGAAAGCGACTGGGGTGTGGCAGTAAGCAAAAAACCTTTTTAGTTTGCTTTAAAACTAAATCATCAACATCTAACGGTTAACTATATTTATTTGTATCTGATTTAGATTGATCTCGGCAATTCATTATCCCAATTCTAACATGCACTCAGTCCAAATTTTCATCGTTCTACTAATAGTGGGTATTCAGCTCATATGCGCCCAGGAAAAGCGATTTTATGACTGGGACAAAACCAAAAAGGAAGGCAGAAATTCCAAGCTATTTCAGTCCTATGGGTGGACTGGAAAGCGCAGCGGGGACGATTTCAAGCGAAATCGTGCCTATGCCTGGATGGGAAAGAGGTCTGGCGAATCCTCAGGGGAACAAGAGTTCGGCGACGAGGGTATCTATCTGCAGGTCCCTGAGGCTGACAAGCGGGCAGGCAAGTTCTACTCCTGGCACGGGAAAAGAAGCGATTCCGCCGAACCCGTTTACTGGGAAACAGATGAGGATAAACGGGCTGGGAAATTCTACTCTTGGCACGGCAAGCGGTCCTCTTCGCTGGAGGAGCCAGAAGAGAAGCGACGCTTCTTTCATATGGATGCAGCAGCGCAGCCACAGCCAGTGGAAGAGAAGCGGTTTTATTCATGGTCTCAGAATTAGACTGAAACGTACAGAGTTATTAAAGACGAATCATTGAAACTGCATGCGTCATAGTTAATTTGTGCCTTCTGGTTGAAGTTTGTATAAAGTAAATCGTATGAATAGTTTTTTATATCGACATTGGTTAGTTACCACAACACGTCATAAAAACACAAGAAAGCTGCAATTTAGTAAGCAAACAAAAATTAAATTTTAGTGAAAAAGGTCCCTCTGTGTTTGTTTCTGCGTATCAGTCAGAGATAAATTCTAGTTTATTATTTATACCATAACTTTTAGATATATAATCCTAGTCTGTTTTTCCAACTTTCCTGTCTGAGTACTCGGCCTAACCTCCGATTCCTTTCTGCAGCCAATCTTTTTCCCCTTTTGCCCTTCCGAGGGGTGTAGTAGACGTCCGCCATCCTAGTCGCTGTTGATCTGCGGGGGGCGACCTATGTTGGCAGGCACAACATAGATGGCCTGTTGGCGATTGAAATAACCGTGCGTCAGAACTGCTTGGGGGTCAAGTTTTCTGTCCTTGATCTTCGCCCCTCCGTCTCTTGTCCATCTTTCATAACAAACCGCGGAGGGCAGCATTCCATAGGCCTCAATGAGTGCCTGACAAATGCTGGGCACCTGGACAAAAAAAATAAATTTTCATTTCGTGATTCAGTTGAGTGAGTCTAAGATGGATCAAAGTTAATCTAGTGTGGAATATTTCCTTGATTTTATTCAAATTTATATAAAAGTGAGTGCTAACTTTACAATCAACCTAAATTCTAGTTTCGCGTAATGGCCAAGGCCGCATATAGCTACTTTTTGATTCTTCAAATTTGGGCTCGCAATCATTCCATTCCAGGGATTCCATGTTCCCACATGTCGGAACTTTTGGGGTTGGTTTTGAGGGTTCACCCCCCCCAGGTTCGGTATATTTTTGGCTGCTAACATTGGCGTTATCTCGCCGTTGAGCTTAAATTCAAATTTAGAAATGGGAAGAATCAAATGCACCGTTTAATCGCTTTTAAAGAAAATGCAGCTCAAATCGAAATTGTATTTGTATCGAAACGGTACTGCAGCTTATGCAGATGCAGCAGTTGTGTACTTCGCATCAGTTTTTACTTGGGTCACTTGGTGATCACGGTGGATTCACGAAATCATTTTGTGCAGACTTGTTCATTTGTTCATACCACAATCTCTACTCCTTCAAAGCTCACCGCGATAAAGTGTTCTTAGTAAAATAGAAACCTTATGTTAATATTTTCGCAGCGTAATAAATGAGCTCTGCTTTAGCTTAAGGTATCTTGTAGTCAGCCAAAGGGCACTATTCAAACGAATTTATTGCAGACAACACTTAAGGTGGTGATTCCGTTTGGGCACATATTGTTGCTTAACGGCTCAAAGCAAGATGAAATTTCATGAAACTTTCCAAAATAAGTTCATTTGGTGTTCTAACACCCTCCGCGCAAGCCCGCTTCAAAATTTCGAGATTTCCGTTCAGGACGGTTTTCGCCAATTTCTGAACGTTTGGCAGCAGCTATACAGCTATGACTATACTCATTCGAAAGATCTCGTTGATCTCTACATTTTTGCTTTTGGAAGCAGTTTCTAACTCGTTTCTAGTGTGAGATATAGCCGATGTTCTTATTTTGACGTTGAAAGTTTTCATTTTTGCAGAAATCAAATAATCCACGATTTCTTGAGCTACGCAAGCCGTAAAAGTTTACTAAGGGTGCCGATTTGAAGGTCTCGCCGAGGCCGATTATCCAAGGCATGATAGTTTTCCAACTGCTATCCCGTGAGCTGCTATCATAAAAAATGTAGTTTTTGCAAAAACATGACCAAATTTTTTTTCAGCGATTGTGCAGCATTTACTATGCAAGATAGAGGGTTGCCACTTACTAGACGTGTTTTGCACAAAAATACCCAGGGACCCTTTTTTAGTTGCCCCGATTGCTGTTTTCTAGCTAAAGCGGCCGCTTGCTAAAGTTGGGAAAAGTAGGCAAAATCCAGGTTGCGCAAACATTTTAGCTAATTTCTTTACAACGAAGAGCGGTTTCATAATAATTAAAAAAGGGTCCCCAGCTATTTGATAGTAGAATGGAATGATGTAGCCAATGCCTCACCAAAAAATATACTTTAGTCTGCAAAAAATCTGGAAGATTAAAGTACTTCGAAAATCCAGAAAAATAGTTTCCGAAAATTGAAGTTAGTTTCATTGCATTCATTAGAAAGAGAAAATATTAAGCTCCATTTTGATATAAACATGACTTTTTAACTCCAAGTAATGAATGAGTAGTAAGGATTCAAAGTTGATGTCTCCAAAAGGAATCACCACCTTAAGTACCCCAAGAAGGTGCAAAATATCATTATTTTTAAGAATTGCATTGAGTCTCGTGCTCGTCTTTAAAACTTGAAAAGGTAAACTTCTAAATTTAATATACACCCTGTTTGCCACTCAGGAAGCTAAGTGCTAACCCTAACGCAAATTTTGTTACTTCAAAGCCCTCATGCATAATGGAGACTTTCACTCAGGACCGTCGGTCCGACCCGCGGACCGGGACGAGCCGGGTCGAGGAGGAAAAGTTTCGGAACGGTCCGGGCCAGACCGATTGCAAGAGCGCGGCGAGCTTCGGGCAAGGCCGACCGAAATTTATTACTTTTCTTTGGTAATTCTCTGTCATTTTACACGTTTGCTACAAGCCTGCCATTTGTAAATGCTGTCATGATTTCGTTAGAAATGGTTACCACGATTTTTTGGGCCATCTCTTGGTGCCTGCTATGAAGCAAAATGGTACAATACCTATAAATAGGGGGTTAGGCAGGCAGTGCACGAGGTTTATAATTACTTACTTTACCTCGAAATTTAATGTAGATGTAGGTAGATATATAAAAGGACTGATTTTCAATTTTCTAGTAAGAGTGGTGGTTTTTAGTAAAAGTTTGGAATTTTTTGGCGGGCCGGGCCGGGCAGAACAAATCCGGCCCGTGCTCATCTCTAGTAACAGTGTCGGAAGGTGTAAGGGTGTTTAAAAAGTTTAAAAAGTGCATTGACCTAAAACACGTCTATTTTCACCCTCGTTACAAATTTTTAAAAAATGCAGGAAAGGGTTAAGCAACACTACAACGCAATTTCTGACGATTTTTGCAGTTTTTAACAAAAAAACAACGATTCTTAAGCAAAAATCAATTCCTTGGACTATTTTGGTGTTGGACTTTTTTATTACAAATGTGGTTTGAAGTTTAATCTTCCGGCGATGCCGAATTTTTTTAACTTCTAGCGTCAAATCTATATTTCGCCAATTTTTATACCCCATTGTGCGAGCTAACTCGGGATCCTTTGCGATCAACAACACCGAGAGGGAATTCCCCACTTTCCTTTGTTTAGCTGTTGTAGTGCCAGTTTTTGGTCGAAAAGTCGACTGTAGTCAGCAAAGTTACCTATTTCTTGTAATTTTGACATTCTTTATAAGAACGTTCAAAATTTAACCGATCTCGGTTCTATGCGTGTCAGGGGACGTCAGTAGTATAGGGCCACCATTTCATGCCTCAATCCGGGATTGGATTTCCCCCGGGTTATTACGACATCCCTGTGTCAATATCTGCTAGTTTTTCCTCCTGCCCTTGGTTTCCTTGTTTTTTTTATTGCATGACCACTGGGGAAACTAATGACCCAGTATCCCCAGTACCCCCTGTACCCCTGTACTTCCTGTCGAACATCCTGTTTATACCCCCAGTACTTCCTGCCATACTCCTAGTATTACACCTAGTTCCTGCCTTTAGCAACCACACACCTTGACAACACCCAGTATATACCCCCAGTTTCAAAAGCATTCACACATCTCCAAGCTTCCTCGTCACCGTCCCTCTGCGTTCTTCCCCCGGGGCTTGGGACCCGGCGTCGGCCCATTACCGGTTTTTTTGTGGTTTTTTATTTTTGTTTGATTTTTTAAAATTTTTATAGTTTTATTTTTATAGCAAAAATAGTTGTGGTTTTTACCCCTTTTCCTTGGGGAGCCCTTAAGTGGACTATTGGAGTAACCAGGAAGTCACGTGCCCAGCAAATATTTGTTCTGTGTGTTCTATTCCGTCGACAATGTAAATAAATACTGTCGTTACTACTTCTCCACCTGTTGGGATTGTTGTTGTTGTTGTTGTTGATTGTTGAGGACTGTTGGGATAGAGACGCATAGAACATCGTAGTTGTGACTGAAGCATATTTCTGCCCAATCGATATTGAGAGAATACCAACAAGGCTCAGTT
This sequence comes from Trissonchulus latispiculum, assembly GCA_030248195.1. Classification (NCBI taxonomy): domain Eukaryota; kingdom Metazoa; phylum Nematoda; class Enoplea; order Enoplida; family Ironidae; genus Trissonchulus; species Trissonchulus latispiculum. Next base: position 44,014 of record JASAND010020616.1, on the reverse strand, counting down.
CCGAGTACGGTTAGATTAACTTTTTGATTGAAAGCTTTTCTGAGTTGATCTATCATTGTTTGGTCAAGACAGACTCCCGAAGGTACTGCAGAGACAAGAATTACTAGTGTAACCGCTAATAGTAAGATGGATGAGACGGTGACTAGAATTTTACCCCAACCAAACCCCATCGGTGAATTATAATTTCGTTATTGTGTTGTTCCCATTATTTCGCGCCTAAGACTTATCAACGTTGGACCACCAGCTCTGCCCGGTCATTTATGAAGTCTCCCTCAGTTATCGTAGACAGACAAACAAAACCCTTCACGATTTCGTAGTTTTTACAAGGTCGCTCTCTAAGAAAGGAGATTATGTCTTCGAAGGACAACCCTTTATCCCGATGATAGAGGAAGTAGATGCAGTACTCCCCGCAGACGAAAGTGGTGTAATCTTGTAAGCGAATGGGATTATGTTTTTGTAACCGCCCCTCAAAGTATTTTTCAAACTCTAAGTGGTGGTCGGCCGTACCTGTCAAAGTACTCGGCGTATTTATCTAGGTATACCGCCACCCAGTGCTGTCCAGGAAGTTGGCAGGGATCTGTGTTGGCTACAAAGCAGAATGTGTCGAGCGGCGTCTCAGGAAGATGGTCAATGGGAAAGACTCCAACGAAATTTTTAACGAGAGGCGCTACGTGTATTCAATTTCTAGTGTTAAAAACCTACTTTACTAACTGTAAATAATATGCCTTATTTACTCTTTCATTAGGGCACCTTTAGTTAGAGCTTTTACATTTGTTCGAGCGAGTTGCACCTTAGGTTAGGACTGTAATTGAATCTGCTATCGTTCCGCCATCTAGTTGCTGGTTTAGTTACCGGACAGTAAACCGGTAGTTAACATTTGGCGACCGTGACAGGACCACTGTCCGGTTTGCTAAATTGAAAAAGTTTCAAATTTCGTGATTTTTCAAAAACGCTTTTTGAACTTAATTTTGCGATTTATTGAAAAAGGTTTGTATTTTTAGAATCGCAAAAATTTGGAGAATCTTTTAAAACGCTTTTTGTTTAAGTTTGAAGACTTTAAAATTCTCCTATTGTGTAGGGTGCAACTCTGAAAAATGACAAATTTAGAAAGTCGGGAAAGTCCGTTGGGGGACTTGTCTTACCCCCACCCTCACCCCAACCCCCAGAAGTTTTGAGTTGGGGGACGGCGAAATAACCTATACTGCGTTATTGGGGCAGCCCAATAACCTAATTTGCAGTAAATTTTAGGTGGATTTAAGATAGGATCCCAACCCCCCCCCACCCCCCCCCACCCCCAAGACGGGAGAAAATTTTTGAAAATTTTTGTAGTTAGGAAAATTTTTTGTGGGTTTTTCTACCACCTTTGTGCCGAATTTTCTCGATACTGAGAAACCTTGACACGAAGGAGAAAGCAACAGAAGCTGATCTTGGAGCATTATTTGCAAATTTTTGCAAAAAATTGCTAAATTTTGGTAATTTTTATACCCCCCCCCCCCAAAGGCTAATTTCGTCACATTTTTGCAAACTTTTGCCTAAATAAAAATTGTGGGTACTCCCCAAGCGTTGTATAATTTTTGGGGACCCGTAATTGCTAGATTTTTGCAATTTTAGGCACTTTTTGGGCAAAATTTTGACCCCCCCAAACTCCCCCCGAAGGTCAAATTTCGTTGAATTTTGGCAAATTTTTGGCTGAATATTTCTTCTGGGAACCCCCCCAAGCGTTGTATAATTTTTGGGGACCCATAATCGCCAAAATTTCGAAGTTTCGGGAAATTTTAGGATAAAATTTCGAAACCCCCAATCGACCCAAAAATCGATTTTTGAACGATTTTAGGCCGAATTGCTTCAAATAACGACCGTCCTAGGCCCAGAACGTCGTTCCAGGAAGATTTTCGACTGGTTTTTGCGGCAAAAACGTGATTTTGACTTAATTTTGTACCCCCACCCCCACCCCCAAATTTACCAATTTTTGGACATATTGTTGAAAATTTTTCAATTATCAACGCAAATGTCCTCCATAACAATATTCCCAACCCCCCCCCCTATTTGTGATTTAATCAGGAACGTTAATTTTGGCATTTGAAGCAATTTTGCCGATGATTTTGCAATTTTTTTGTATACGTATATAAGGCCGATTGAGGCAAAAATTGTGTTATTTTCGACGAATCTTTGAGATTTTTTTGAATTTTTGGGTAGATTTGAGGCGAAATTCTGTTTTGTGCGCGCGTAAGCATTAATATCGGAGCAGACGCATATTGTGTTGGTCTTGTTGTTTTTAAAAAAATGCATTTTTAGACAGATTTTTGATGAAATTTTGACATTTGGAAACATACGTACTTTAGAAAACTGGTAGCTTTGGTCTTTTTTAAGCAAACAGAAGGTCGAAGGTCGTATGCACTATATATGCTGGTTTCGTGCAATTATGCCCATTTTGGGAAAGAAACGTGCCTCCTCCCCAGTTGTTTCGTCGACAATTTTCACTTTTTTCTGCTTTTGAGCAAATTTTGCTATTTCTTCTTCGCAATTGCGATTTTTTTCTTCTGAAACGTAATATTTTTGTCAGCTTTGCGTTGGTATACGTACTATTTTATTTGAATCTGTTTTGTAGCGCACGCGTACTAAACATACGTACATACGTACATACGACAATAAACAGTTTCGGTTTTTTTGTCGGCGCCCCCCTTACCCCCTTACCCCTTTTCCAAAGTTGTCGTTTTCGAACTATTTTTTGGAATAGCTGGTGTTTTTCTCAATAATATGCCACTGATAGTTTGCAATGCGCAGATCTAGTCATTTTCGGGCAAAAAATTTCACATGAGTCAGTTTCGTCGGTGTTTTTTCTGTCACAAAGTTGGCCCTTTAATGGCTACGTGTCCCATACGTATGTATAATTTTCGATCCCGATTTCCTTTTCATGCCCATTCGCGCAATTGTTCGAGAAGTTCACGTTATGATAATTTTGCGTTTTTACCGAAAACTAGGAATTTTTCGTCCAATTTTTCGTTTTCGCCGACATACGTACGTAGTTCCAGGAATGGTATTTCTCCCCCAAGTTTGCTTAGTATATACGTTCCCCCACCCATCAGATGTTTTTCGTGTGGGTTTTCTGTTTTCCAAACACGATTTCAGGCCATTTGGGAAGCATAAATAATGGAATTCGTTATAGTGACAATTTCGCCCCCATGCAGATCCCCAATTTCGAACTTTTTCTGGTCAAAATTCAAGTTTTATGTACAGAAACGAATTCAATGTTATTCCTAGTTGTGGCCTAGGAAACTACACCAAAAACAACCATTCTTTTCGTCCTAACCCTCAGACTTCGTTTTCTAGGTCGAAAAATCCTTTGAAAAATGGTCGTTTTCGAACCTTTGATGTGTGTCCAGATTTTTCGGGCGAAAAATTTTTTACGAAGTGGCAGAACCAAACAAATGCTGTGACTAAGAGTAGCCCTATGAACTGCTACTATAACCGATATTCGTTTCCTAGATGTGTTTCTCCAAGAATTTTTACAGGCCAAAACGCTTTTCAATATGGCCATAATGCCATTTGGCCCAAATCTCAAAATAGTTCTGGTCGATTTGTAAAATTGGGCCCTCAGAGTCAAACGAACAGTAGTTTTAGGCCAAGCGCGACGCGCTGGAACAGAATTTCACGTTCTTACCCCTCGAATTTTGCTTCTTTTGGTCGAAATTTTGGAAAATGTACGTTTTTGACCCCCCAAAACAGGTCATACCTCCCTAAACGTAAATCCGCTTGTTTGAACGGGTTACCTTCGAATAATTTTGATACGTCCTACGGTATTTCGAAGCAGGCAGATAGTCTGGGCAGAAAATGCCAAGACCATAATTTCTTGTGCTCAAGGTCCCAGGTTTCGACTATTTCAAATTCGACCTTATGTTCGCTGGAGTCTGATCATTTGGACAGGAGCAATGAAGCACTTTCTTCAGGACACAATGATCTCAATGATGGCATATCTCTTGCTGTGAAAGGCTTGGAACACTATGACCCTTGTATGGATTTTATTGACCATTCCATTGATGATGAAACTTTGGATTCTGTACTGAGTCATCAGCCTACAGATGTAAAGCCTGAACGGAATGGAAGTCTCAAAGAAGTGCAAGGTTTGAAAACAAAGTGGATACGTGTCCCTGATCCTGATTTCCCTGGAAGACATTTAACAATGGAAGTATACGTATTGCCTTCCAGTGAAGATTCTTTTGAACAGTTTGAGAATGGGAGAAGCAAAGTAGAATCTAACAAAGCTCTTGCGAATAGTGGCTCAAAGAGTGATACTTCAGCTTTTATGGGAACTGTATTGACTATTGCCCCAAAGCAGGATAATTATGGCTTGGATTTATTATTTGATGAAGAAAAGGGCAATTCAAGTGCTAAAGATGTGGAAAAAAGCACTTATGATAAGCTGAAGCAAAATATGTATATGGAAAATGGACTAGGTTTGGAAAAGTCCAACGTGATTATTACCTCTCAGCCACGAGCTTTGTCATCGCCTTTCTCTGCAGTTAGATAATGATATTAGATATGCGTATATACCAGATGTACGTATAAAAGTAGTAATGAAAAGTGGTATTATTCTTTACGGTCATCGGGTTGTATATCGTTACTTTTCTGCGTGCTAAGTGCAAGTTTTCCTTCACATAGTACGTAGCTACCCACAATGCTCCTAGTCGTATATACATAGGACTAGTGCTGTCGTCTGGTAGCGTGTATCGCTTATATTTTGTTTTCATTTTTTTTTTACTTTTCATACTACTTTTGATCTAGTTTTGCTAATCGTTATTCTGAATTACTTGAAAGCTTACTTTTGTGGAATTTTTTTCTCTAAAGCAGTTGTTTTGCTAGTTTACTAATCTGAAGTATCAGAAGTTCATTTAAAAGCAAGCAATTTATTAGTTACTTTGTTGTTGTTGTTGTGTTGAAGAAGAAGAAGTTGTCTTCAGAGGCTTATTCTATACGTGCATTCCTAAAACGCCTCATTGTGTTGTTTCAAGGACGAATTTTGTACTACTAATTTGGAATTAGCTTGCTATAGTCATTTTGTTAGTATTTTGATAGTACGGATAGTGCGTAGTCACTTACATACGGTTTATTATTAGTCAAGTTTAGTATTTTGTGCGCACGGATTGCGAGAAGTCACTTTTGTACTGTACTGTTAGTCGGTTTTGTTTTGTTTTTGTTATTAATTAGGATTAATCAGAGTTACTGTTTTTCGATTGATTATTAATTTGGCACTTACTTATTCTACTTCATTGTTTTGTATTTTGAATTTTGTATTTGTTGTTCTCAGTATTAATATGCATATACAGCAAAAAGCCCATAAAAAGAATGATGCTGTACAAATGACGCAGAGAAAATTAAGGCATCTAAAAAGAGGCAAAACGAGTCCTATATATATATTAAAAGGACCAATAAAAATAAGATGCCAGCGTCTCTATATATATGTGTGTTTAGTAGCTAGGTTTTTGTTCTTTGTTTTTGTTTTTGTTTTGTATTTGTTACTTAATTTGGCAAGCTAATTCTGCATTTTGAATTCTAATTTTGAATCTCTAGTTAATCTGTTTAAAGCTTCTTTATTTCTAATTATGTTGTGTTTTTCTTGTAATTTTGTATTTTTCTCTGTATTCTATATTTGCTTTGTAATTTTTGGCAGTAGATTAGAGCAGTATTTTATTCTATATCTTTATCTTTTTTAACACCTAATTCAGCTTAAGCCATTTCGGTGTAAAGTAGCTCTTATCTTTTGTAAAACTTCTTTTCTTTTCTATCTTGAACTTAGTTTAAAATCTCATACAAAAAGGGTACTCAAGATGTATTTATGTGTTTGGTGTAATTAAGTAGTTTTTTGAGTGAAGCTTTAGTCATTTGTAAAAACGTGATTTTGTAAAACTTTAGAAATTCTTTTCTTTTCTCTTTTCTATCGACTCTATTCTTTAAAAGGCATTAAATCTCTTAGTTTGATTACGAGTATTTTTATGGTTGTGAATGCTTGTCTATTTCAGCTATGCAGCTATCTATTCCATCTCGAGTGCATTCCTTCCAACGGTGCTTTTATGCTCAATCTCACTTACGCCTTACATCAGCCATCATATCAAAGAACTGTCATTTTAACTGCCATAGCATTTTGTCTTTTGATTTTTGTCTTTAATTTTTTGCTTTATTTTTTGTCTGTAGTTAGTTAGATATTTTCTCTTTTCTGTCAATCTTTCTGTATTGAGTTTTGATTTTGTATAGAATTTGGAATTAGTTTTGGCTTTGTCAGGATATGTGTTGTTTTGGTGTTTATTACTCGTGGGTACTCGTATTTTTAGCCAGGGGATGAATCTGTAATTTGAAATATTTGTTGTAGTAGTATTTGTGGTTTAGTAGTGTGAGTTTAGGTTATCTTTAAAATTGCTATCTTTCGGACAAACTAAATTCTTGAACTTTTGTTATTTTGGATCTTTAAGTTAGGTTTGTTTAGGGTTTACTTTGGACTGTTTGTTTATGTTGAAATCTGTTTTCCTTTAAACTACCATTTCGGTAATACAATTCATTGATTCTGAGGGCTTTTATGCCAAGGTCCAAGAATTGAGTTAGAATGGATTGTACTGATACGGTAGTTTCTGTTCTGCTCTTTATATCTGTTGAATCTGTGAACCTGTAGTTAATTTGAAACTGTTTCTTTTCTTTGTGCTGTACAGTAGTTGAATTTTGTACTGTTAGCGTAAGCTATATTTATCTTATAAGATGCACTGTTTAATGTCATGTAGTAAGACCCATTGTCAACCTATTTGTTTGTCAGTACTTTGCCGTATTTAGTCTTTTTCACTGTTGTAAAGATAAGATGTTTTGAATCGGCTGTAAAGGTAATTTGTCGAATTTACTCTTTTGATTGTTGTATAGGTAACTTGTATTTTTGGCTGTGTATAGGATAGTTGTCGTATATTAATCTTGTAAAGCAGTGAATTTCTGTACTGTGCGCGCTGTATAAGTACTTGTAAGTGTGATTGATTTGTGTGTGTTGTGGTTTTGTATGCGTGTGGTTTTCTTTAATAGTGGCTTAAGGTGCTGGTATCGTTTTGTGTAAATTTGACCCTATAGGCTTTAATTCTTTATGAAAGTGAATGAAACTTTCCAAATATACTATTTCGGTGCTCTTTAACATTCTGGAATCAGTCCCGCATTTTTAGGTGCAAAGATAGGAAATTTTTGGTTTTTGCCATTATTCTCTCAGCACATAGTCGAGACACCAGATTGGTTGGTATGGCTGGAAAGAGGGCACAAAAATGAACATTTTTGCTTTTACAACTTTTGAGCTATCTCTTGTGGTTAAGTCAGTATAAGCAAAAAACGATTTTTGGGGTCTAAAAATAGACGTTTTCGAGAAAATCAGTTTTTTCAAAATTACTACCAAGTCGTTCGGACAATTTTGGTTTATTTATACTCGATCGATACACAGTCTCATTGCACATTTTATCAATGCTTATTAGCCGGAGTTTGTTGCTCTAAGTTAGAGATTTGGCCGAAAAACCATTTTGGCAAAACTGCGATTATTTTGTTTTGAACATCGATTTCTCAAAAACCACCCAATGGATTCGCGTGATTTTTGGCAGGATGAGAATTCGCACTATTGCGGAGGGACATTGTTCTTGGTTTGAGCTAAAACATCTCCAGTTGCGAAAAAACTCAATGCAAAGTTGCGAAATTTCGTGTCACCGCACATTTAATAGATTTTCTTGACTGTTAAGACCTGCTGAGCCAAATCCAAAAAAATGTCCCTCGGCCCACATGTCCTTTATAGGACAGCACAAGAAAAAATTTTGGCCGATTTCACAGTTTTGAGAAATCGATGTTCAAAAATGTTTGGTCTATATTCAGCCTGTCAGTTGTCAGTATGTCAGAAAATTTTCGCTATTTTTTGCAGATTTTTACTAGTTTCGTACTCTCATGAGAATTTACAGATTATAAGCTTTAAAATGATGTATAAAGCTCTTTCCAGCTCACAAAAGTGCGAAAGTTATGGCGTTTCAAAAAATACCCACAAAAGCACTGCACAAAACGAAACCAGCACCTTAAGGGTTTTCATCTTTCTATATTGGGTTTCGTTTGAACTTACGTTTCTTTTGTTTTTCTAAATTGGATTTACAGTTAGTCTAATATTGCTATCAAGTTTACGTTCAATGTGAAACATCTAACCCCTATGTTTCGAGGTTACTTGTATTTGACTACCAATAGCTACCAAATCTTTCTTTCTTTTGAAGTTCTTTCTTTCACTGCTATGTGGGCATCTGAATGGCGCACCGCACGGTGTTGCACGGTTTAGGTCCGCTCATACGGAGTTGGAAATGGGACTTTATCTACTTTTTATTCTTTACTCGAATTACGGTAGCATTCTCTTTATCTTGGAATTTTATCAGGCGCTAAAATTATTTCCAGGGGGATGATGTTAAAAACCTACTTTACTAACTGTAATCCGCCCCAAATTACTTTGGTAACTTTCATGAATGATCAACGTAATCGCTATAAACAGCAGCCATCTAGCTTATATAAGGTAGCTTAATTGCTTATGTAATCATTGTTGTATTGTCAGTCGTCAAGGTGTGTCGGCCTATAGAGCCATCTATTGTATTTGCCTTATTTTATGCTTATCTGAGTAAAACCGTAAGTTCTGTTATTAAGTAATATGCCTTATTTACTCTTTCATTATGGAACCTTTAGTTAGGGCTTTTACATTTCTTCGAGCGAGTTGCACCTTAGGTTAGGACTTTAATTGAACCTGCTATCGTTCCGCCATCTAGTTGCCGGTTTAGTTACCGGACAGTAAACCGGTAGTTAACATTTTAACAGCGATGTTAAAAACCTACTTTACTAACTGTAATCCGCCCCAAATTACTTTGGTAACTTTCATGAATGATCAACGTAATCGCTATAAACAGCAGCCATCTAGCTTATATAAGGTAGCTTAATTGCTTATGTAATCATTGTTGTATTGTCAGTCGTCAAGGTGTGTCGGCCTATAGAGCCATCTATTGTATTTGCCTTATTTTATGCTTATCTGAGTAAAACCGTAAGTTCTGTTATTAAGTAATATGCCTTATTTACTCTTTCATTATGGAACCTTTAGTTAGGGCTTTTACATTTCTTCGAGCGAGTTGCACCTTAGGTTAGGACTTTAATTGAACCTGCTATCGTTCCGCCATCTAGTTGCCGGTTTAGTTGCCGGACAGTAAACCGGTAGTTAACATTTTAACAGCGATGTTAAAAACCTACTTTACTAACTGTAATCCGCCCCAAATTACTTTGGTAACTTTCATGAATGATCAACATAATCGCTATAAACAGCAGCCATCTAGCTTATATAAGGTAGCTTAATTGCTTATGTAATCATTGTTGTATTGTCAGTCGTCAAGGTGTGTCGGCCTATAGAGCCATCTATTGAATTTGCCTTATTTTATGCTTATCTGAGTAAAACCGTAAGTTCTGTTATTAAATAATATGCCTTATTTACTCTTTCATTAGGGAACCTTTAGTTAGGGCTTTTGCATTTCTTCGAGCGAGTTGCACCTTAGGTTAGGACTTTAATTGAACCTGCTATCGTTCCGCCATCTAGTTGCCGGTTTAGTTACCGGACAGTAAACCGGTAGTTAACACTAGTGTATTCATATGGCGTAATTGAAGAAAGGTGTACGGTTGTAATCGATTGAGATATGGTTGTCAAATTCCCCGTATATAATGGTTTCAATTTTCAACCCCGTGAGGATAACTTGTAGCACTCAACGCCTTACTCAGTAGTATCCGAAGAGAGACGTTTCCCTCCCGAATTAACTGCATGGCGCCGGCGTCGGTGTTATCCGGGGGAGGTCAAAGGCGAAGAAAGCGTTACCATCTTTGAAGTCTGCGTAGCTGATGTAGCACCCATTGTCATCCCCAGCCATATCGATAGCTTCGAAAAAAACAAACGGGAAGGTGTAGCCTCGAGGATTGGAGAAGTCAATTTTCATGGGTTGTCTAGGAATGTACTCGTCCCCGCATTTTAGACTAATTTCGGTAATGTTGATGGTCTCCAGTGTCAGGGGGTCAGCTGTTAAAGATCCGTTAAACGCCTCAGACTTGACTAACCCAATAATCACTTTTCTAGAAAGTTGGCCGGTGAATATGGAGTTTTCGACAATGGTTTGTACGCCGGCGCTCAGATGTCGAGCTACCACCTTTGTTCGTCGGATGGGATACTTTGCAGTGTGTCCCTGGGAGAGAATATTTTCAATGGCTAGGGGCATAGAGTCTTGGCACTTAACCTTTCTCAAGTACCAGCGCATGTCCTCAACCTTGACTTTACTGCTTCCCTGAGAACTGAGACAGAACTTGTCTGGGTTTCGGTGCAGCTCAATGGTCAGTTGACAGTCGCTTAGGAGGTACTTTTCTTGTTTGGATAGATCGCAGTGGATCGGTGCCACAAACTCAGCGGATTTTGTAGCAACTCATGTGCCCCTTGTACCGGAGTCGAACTCATAACCGGCAGCCTGTAGGTGACCTTCTTTTGCATTCCGAGAATAATTCAGCATAGTTTCAATGTAGGCCTGGTATGCGTAGTGGGGACCCGAATTGTAGATTACCTTGTCTGAAAGTTTGACTATACATTGCTGGAAGAAGGGTTTGCCGAAAAGGTTAATGGGAGTCCCTGCATCCCCCGTCAACTTTAAGATACAGGTAGTTTTTGTTTAGGTCAACATTGTACGAGTCTTTGGGAACAGTAAAACGGTAAGGGCCTGATTCAGTTATCGGGTTTGAGGACCGATTTCCGCCCAGTACCCGTGCTCAACAGCGACTTGGGTAGGCGGGACGGTGAAAAGGTCCAGCTCCGATTTAAATCCAGGAAGCGATCGAGAATCTACCTGTTTAGTCATGCTTAAGTGAATATATCTAGTTGTTGTTTCGGTGGTCTACCTCGCCCGCGTACTCCTTTTATGTTGTTAGATCTAGGTCTTTGGCCGATACCTTCGCCTTGTTGAATATGTTCACCTGCAGCAGTTAATGTCTCACCAAGAAACTGTGTTTATGTCTTCACCTTTTATGTCTTGGGTTACGTCTGACGCTAGGGCTAGTGCATTCTTAGCTAGACTTTTACCTGCAAATAGACCCACCCGTTTGAGAATTGGAAGTGCGGCTCTAAATAGTCTCCGGAATATGTTGCCTATCCCCGCTCCTCGTTGGTACGGAAGCCCCGCGTATACTGGAAGTGCCCCACCTGTTCGAAGTAGGGTCAACTCCCAAGTTTCTTGAGTCTCTAGTATGTACTGGCAGCACATTATCGTCGCCTTCTGAAGTGAAGCTTGACGTAAACTTTTCCGAATGCAAATTGTACAGGCCTTCCCGTGTCATCGTTTATATTGATTAAGACAGTTCCAAACTCTTTGAGGAGGACGGGGACGTAATGTGGATTGTGATACTCCTTATTTATCACAGCTCCGTGACTTCCCTCTGTCGCGACAACCCGAAGGAGAGGGACCAGGGCGTTTCCTATAACTTGAGGAGCCACCAGATCGCAGTAGACGAAGAGAGAGAGAGAGTAGAAGCCTAGTCGAAGATCAGGTTCGGAGTCTGCAATGAAAACTATTTTGTCTTCTACAGGATCACCATCTCTTTGCATGGGATCGGGGTAATAGCCTAACATCATCCAGCGGTTTTTGCTTAACTTAACGGTATTGGGAAAGGTCTTTGGAATTGAAAACATTTCTCGGTGCCTGTATCCGTCGAATCTAAACTTAATAGGTGCTCTCTCGCCTGTAACTGGGTGTTCCATATTCAGTATAGTGAAATTAATTGCATCGCATAGATCGTCCACTGTTTCGTAGTGTCGTTTAGGTAGGAGTTTAGCCATTGAGGTCTCGTCAGGAAACTTAAAAGAGACGGCCGAGTTAGCTGCAGAAAGATTGCCCCAGGTCACCGGGTACATCACTTCCACCAGAGCAACTTCCCACTCACCCTGTAATTTAATTCTATGAGGGAGCTTAACCCGGTAGTCATTCAGAGAGTTAGTTTCGAAGTCCCCCGTATTACTCGGGAGGAACATATAGAAATCCGTCATCTTCAGATATCCAACTATTGAACTTCTCTGGATAACCTAGCCACTTGACAAAGTATTCCTTCTTCCTACCCCGTTTCCTAGTTTTTATTATCTATTCAACCCAGTAGGAGTCTGGCTTATCTACGTTTTGTAACTCTTATAGAACAGACCCTGTATTGGTTCGTCGGCGAGGTCATCAAGTTCGTACATTCCACTTGGGTGAACCGACCTAATCTTAAAAAGCTCTTCTGACCAATTTGGAAGATAACCTTTCTCAAACCTTCCTTTAGTCTTACTTATTCGAACAATATCGCCTACCTCGAAGTGCTTGCGTAGTCTGTTGCTTTTCCCCAGGGATATCTCAGTAGTATTGTTTTTAGGCGTTCTGCCGGCGAGTGTGGTCCCCTAATAATTTGATATGCATAACCCTTGAACCTCGTATGTCAAGTGTGGTCCCCTAAGTGTGGTCCCATTCAAAGACTTCAACTACAAAATACACAGTAATTCCTAAAGTGTGGTTCCTTAAGTGTGGTTCCAGTTCTACAAGCTGCTTATCATAACGTGGTCCCCTACTAGCTAATCTTCCATAATCACTTATGATTATTAACCTAGACATTGAAATTCGGATTACATTAGCAAAGGACTACATGAATTCTTCTTCATGAAAAAAGGAATTACTAAATATAAGTCTGAAGATGAAATATAAGTCTATAAGATAATAGATTTCCAAGAAGAATATATCATATTCATAAATTAATCATTGAAAACAACTTAAAAACTATAAATTTTGATACTCATGATGAAAATTTTATCTAATTTATCTAGCAATAAATCAAAAGCGAAATCTGACAAAAATTTATTTAGTATATTTATATGCATACAGAATATACACTTTATACGCTATTCATAATAATGTCTTTCATAAGAGTTGCTTCTTCCTTCATTTCCACATCATTGTTTGGATCTGGCATACGTTGTAGTCCAGTGGACCCATAACCATTTCCACCCCAATCTGTGACTTCCAAATTCAGAATCTCCGCCACATAGGTATTCATAACTTGCTCACATATAAGTTGAGCAATACGATCCCCAATGTTCACCGTAAAATCCTGACTACTCAGGTTAACCAACACAACTCCAACGTTCCCCCGGTAATCACCATCGATCACTCCTGCCATCACATCAATCCCTGCTTTCAGCGCTAATCCGGAGCGAGGGGCAATTCTTCCGTAACAGTTTGGTGGCAAAGCAATAGCAATTTCCGTCTGAATTAGCATTCGTCCCAAACCAGCAGGTACCACACAGTGTCTGGCACTGAAAAGGTCATAACCAAAGCTACCAGATAATGCGTCTGTCAAATCCTAGTGAGAACACTTGGTGGCTCTACTGTCCTGTGATGATAGTTACCGAAATCGGTGGTGGAAAAGTGTCCAGGACGTTGCGCCACTCTCTAAGGACGTGGGCCGGCAAGGTGCGGTGGTGGAAAAGTGTCCAGGACGTTGCGCGACTATCTAATGACATGAGCCGGCAAGTTGCAGTGGTGCAAAAGTGTCCTGGACACTTTTCGACTTTCGGCGGACATGAGCCGGCAAGTTGCGGTGGTGGAAAAGAGTCCAGGAAACTTTCGGCGAGCATGAGCCGGCAAGTTGCGGTGGTGGAAAAGTGTCCTGGACAAGACGAGACTATCTGCGGAGATGAGCCGATTACAACGGACATGAGTCCGTCATGGCGGATTTCAGCCAGTACGAGAGGAGTTGAGCTGGTTCGGCTGGACTTGAGCTAGTAAATATGGATTTGAGTCACTTCTACGCTTTCCACGCGGATTCGAGTCGGCAGGCGTATACAGTAGACAAGCACCCAGGACTCACGATTCGCAACCACTCGAGCTTAATCTGAAGCCGATAACCCAATAAAGGATGAGAAACTACTAAAATACAGACATTTTCAACTACTGCTACTACGGATCACTAAACTCTCCAGGACTCACGAATCGCAACCACTCGCGCTTGATGGCGATAACCGAACAAAGGATGAGACACTACTAAAATCTATACAATTTCTACTAGACTTTACAGCAGGGGTCTGTCTACTTGTACAGTCTCTAGTTTGCACTGTGTTTTACTTAGCACTGCTCTGTCAGCATCTTTTTAGCATGAACACTGATGTTCCTGCAGAATTTGTCAATCGTTTGCCAGTAGGTTTTACGTCTCCATTTAGTAGTGGTGATTTGAATGGCAATGATCAGCTTTTCTTGGCTGCGTATACTGCTCTCGTTGGGGAAAGCTCTGGCGCGTTCTACAAAGAACTGTACGCCTAGCGTCTTCGATTGTTCGCTGAATGTCCATATGCCGAGAAGCAGGTAATCGCGGGTTGTCCTAACTACTGGTCCATTTAGTTACCACATAGCGTTAGCACTGTCCTTCACTGATTTTTACTTCTTATCGTCTCCTTACAATTGGAATTCATTTGTTTATGTTAGCTTGTAAATTTTGTTGTTGACAAATTTTTGGCAGTCCTCACCGATCCAGCGATTTTAAAGAAGTTTAAAGATGAGTGTTCAAACCGAATCAAGTCTCAGTATGCCTATCGTCCACAGACTCACTGACATGCTGTCTATGTTTGAAATGGGCTCCACCTTTCTTTATATGTTGCCGCTATGTTGATGTCTTTTTGTTTATTAAAATAGTGGATATGTGAATAAAGTGGCATGTATGTTTAGGTTTCTATGTATGTTCATCTAAGTTTTTAGGGTTTCAAGTGCAGTAGTGCGTAGATAAGGATAAGGAAAAGTTTGGACCTATTTTGGCGACTTATCCGGTTTTGTCATGAAAAGACTCTATTGTGTCGTTTTGGGTCTTTTGGGTCTTTAATTTTGGGTTAGTCATGAAAAGCATGTCATGTTAGCAAAGATTAGTCTACTGAAACAATAAACACCCGATGAAATAGTATACCTGAGAAAAATTTGCCTAACTGAAACTGAAATTATTTCTCCAACTGAAAAAAAATTTGCCAAAACTGTGCATACACGAAGTGAAAAGTGAGAGGTGGAAAACGAATCCCATTAGGTGTAATTTCTTAATGGTATACTGAAATCGGAATGGAAGTTCCTCTCATGTACTTCCACGGACTTCATCCGTTCGCAATGTATTTCTCTTATAACATGGACATGTGCCGCGCAGCATGGACGTGAGTTACTCATTATGGACGTGTGCCATTCACTGCGGACTTGTGTCGCACAGAATGGACACGATCCGGCAAGGTGCGGCGGTGGAAAAGAGTCCAGGAAACTTTCTTACTTTCGTCGGACACGAGCCGGCAAGGTTTGGTGGTGGAAAAGAGTCCAGGAAACCTTCTGACTTTCGCCGGACATGAGTCGGAAAGTTGCGGTGGGGGAAAAGTGTCCAGGACGTTGCGCGACTCTCTAAGGACATGAGTCGGCAAGGTGCGGTGGTGGAAAAGTGTCCAGGAAACTTCACGACTCTCTCCGGACATGATTCGGCAAGGTGCGGTGGTGGAAAAGTGTCCTGGAAAAGTGTCGAGTAAATCTCGCGGGGGCTCGAATCACGGACAGTAGAGCCACCAAGTGTTCTCACTAGGATTTGACAGACGCATAAGGCACGTGTTAGCAACTTGCCATGTTCTGACAACAACTGGACTTGAGGTTGATGACTCATGGCTTTGGAATGCAGCGATCGACTATAAAAGGAGAAAAGTTTTGATTTACAATTCATTTGCTCTAACCATGTCAGAACAGAGGGTCTGCTTTATAAGTCTTGGATTAGTTCGGTTGGAACACGATTTTGATGTGATTATGAAGATGGCAATGATCATTTTGAACAGAAGTTTTATGCTTGAGTATGAGTCTGACGTGCGAGCGCCTCAAGAAATATCAACACTCGCAAACGAACACATGGAAATTATCCGCTTTATCGAAGCAGCATCCAAGATGAGATGGAAGACAACTGCAGATACCAAAAGTCTGGACCAAGAGTCCATAATAATTTCCCTTATATTGTAGAAGAAGAGTAAGCCATTAGAGGGCTCCTCTTCTTGGCATTGCGTAACGGTGCTCCGACCACAATACGCGAATGTTCCCCCGTTTGGGGGGGTCGACAAGCATACCCCCTCCGTTTGGTGGGGGGGGGGTAGCCGAAAGTGGTCCCCGTTTGGGGGGGGGGTCGCTGAAAGAGGTCCCCGTTTGGGGGGGGGTCGCTCAAGCAGGCTAAGTTTGGCGCATTCTGATTGGCTGTTGGCGACCCCCCCCCCCCTCAAACGGGGACCACTTTTTGTGGGCCCCCCAAACGGGGACACATTTTCGAATAGAACAAAAACTACCGTAATCCTCTGCTCTACCTCCCCACCAAGCGGAGGGGAGTTTCTCAATCTGATTGTCTGTTGGCTACCCCCACCAAACGGGGACCTCTTTTTGGCTACCCCCCCCCCCCCAACCAAACGGAGGGGGGTCTGCGCTGTCGATTTGGTCGACCCCCCCCCCAAACGGGGGAACACTCGCCTATTGTGGTCGGAGCACCGTTACGCAATGCCAAGAAGAGAAGCCCTCTAGTGGCTTACTCTTCTTCATCTATAATATAAGGGAATTATGGACTCCTGCTTTAGACCAAGTGATTACAGCATATGTCAACAGCTTAGAGAATTCAACCCGTCTGAAATTGTGGCAGAAGGATACCGACAACGTCAGATTATCACAAGAATGATCAGAAAGAATGATATTACTATTCCTGTGAAGGATCCTCGTATGTTAGTCCTGAACAGTACAGCAACCTGGAACTTTCAACTTTTTCCTCTGGCTGATGCTTCAGTATCTACTCCAAGTGATTGCACAGCAATGGCTAGATCGCTTATGGAAGCATACGTCATTTGGAACTCAGATCACTCATCATGAAGACAAATTTAAAGCAGTAAACTTATTGTATCTAGTTTGTATAATTATGTAATACCTATGCTAGTCTTACTCAATAAAAACAATATCATAGTTTATTGTGAATATTCATACATAACAAATACATAACAAATTTCATTTATTACAAATACAATATAGTACGCATAAGAAGACAGTCCATCATCCAAGATGTATCGCTTGTCATCAAAAGACGGCAAACTAATTTTATTAGTTTTTATTGAAAAAAGTTGATGTTTCTGGCTTCTGATCATATTCATTACATCACGACGACTATCTCATTACGTAAACAATAAACAAAATCATGATCACATAATAAAGTTTTCACAACACTTTTCTTAACGCCTTTAGCCTTTTCTTCTCGTTACACACAAAACTGTACATTTTGGCACGAAGGCCACAAAATTCAGATATAGGAATACCTGAAGTCTCATCCTTCATTTTCCCTATGACATTTTTAGTTTTTTATGGAAAACAAAGGATGGTCCTTCGGATAGTCACTAAAATCAAACAAATCAACATCAGTTAACATATCCGTATATACATCATCACATTCAATAACATAACAAAGACTGTCAGTGTCTGTAAATAACAATTTACATTTAGATTCATACTTAGGTACAATATAATTGTAGTGAAAATTGTACATGAGCAGTTTCGACAAATCAAGTACAGTAAACCCCACGTAGATGGACTTATTGAGCTCAACTGGCACTCTACTCGTACAAACCGCGACCAAATCCCCCATTCAACAAATTCAACTGTCATATGTCTACTTACATTCTCCATAGTTTTACCAAATACCGCATTATTTAACAATTTAAATTAATTTTTCTCAAAATCAGACTTGGTATTTTTTCGCATCTCAGTGTTAAAACCGATATACCTTTGCATCCAGGCAGATTGTTCAAATGCCAAGACGCGATGCACATGCTGTAATTTTAGACCCAATGATAAATAAAGTTTTAGGTTACGAAAATGGATAATGTATTTCTGTTTATTTGAGAAATTGGGCACTAGCTTATGCACCATACCAGTTTTAACTCCAAGCTGCGATTGAAGACGTTTACAATACGGTGACAACATTTCATCAGAAATTATCAGTTTCTCAGCTGCCAAAGGATAACTATTATGCAAATTATGCAATTCTTTTGGATACCCCAAATCAACTTCTAAAACGTATCCCTCCTCCCCGTCTACATCAACTGCAGACCAATCAATTTCATCAATTTCAGCTTGGGAAAGCCAATGAAATTTAGAACATGGCACCTTTTGACTAATAGCCCATCTATACAAGTTATTAGCATCCAAGTACATAATATAAGAAGTGGGTACGTTATAGTCAAAATTATTCAGATAGGGATTATTCGTTTTAGCATAGCGTTGAGAGATCATCGCTACACCTCCACGAATACCCTGTTCGAAAAACATGTATTGGTTGCTGTCTTTGAGAAGCTCCAGCCTAACGTCTGTCAGCTTAAGACATGCATCCCATCCAAAACTTGGTAAAGTAACGTAGTGGACAGGATCCAAGCCGTAATGCTGAAGACAAAAGGCTCTAAAGTTCTCAAATACATCAGCCAACAATAAAACATCGGCTAACAAATAAAGGTCATGATAGTCACCCATATTGTTAATATCAAAAGTTTTCCACGCCGTGGTAGCTGGATCGTAATCACCATCAGAAATGCCACTACCAGTTAAAGCACTGTGAAAAGCTGATTTAGGTGGAAGACAGCTTTCCTCAAATCGTTCCCATGAGTCCATGTAGTCGTAGGGATGCAGGCCCTTTCGAAGAAGCAACGCTCGTTTGTCATCATTAGTGATCTGAGTAGATAGGATCTTTAGTTGGGATTGATCTAGATTCGATACCAGATTATCCAATGATGCTGTCAGGGATTGACAACTACCTATGAATCGAATTCGCCAAGGACAATGTTCACTACCGTATCCTCCAATTAACTTCTCTTCCTCAGACTGATTGTCCAAATCTTCTTCTTCTTCTTCAGCACTATTCTTTCGCTTGATAGAAAAGCTTATATAGTCTTCCATACCCTTAGCACTAGCATCCAACTGCAGCTGGTTGTCCTTACACAGTTTACATGATGTAAACTGCATCATGAGTTTACATGTTCTCTTGCATGATGAGATGCCCGTCGTATCGTCGAAGATTATGAAACAGTATGCTTACGTTTCTATCCAAGCGATATTGTTGATTGCACCTGTTGTGGGCAGCACCTCTGTAGGAGCCACAGATGTGACAATGGTCGCGAACTCTGTCTTCAAGAAGCTACTTACCACAAAGGTAACAATCTTTTGCATTCTGAAAGCTGATCTGCTGGTCTGATGTTAATTGCATAGGTAACGGATTACCAACACGGTTGCTATAGCTTTCAGTAATCCTTATAATAGACTCCAACAGCTGTTGCACGCAATCCTGCCCTCGATAGATTATAGGAGTTCCAACTTGCTTTGTATTTTCTCCACAGCACTGCTCTACTGCAATGAGACCAAATCCACACGGACTATGTTGTTGATAGGCGGTTGACGACGACTTTGAAATGTCCGGCTCACAATGTTGTATCTTCTCCGTGATACATTCAAAGTCAGCATAAATCACAAGAGGTGCTCTTAATCTTCTGTGGTGATTTTTGAACTTCAACTCGTCATCCTTGGGCATCACCACTTTTGCTGGACTATTCCGTAAGCACCGATCCAAGTGTTCCTGCAGCTTCTGTTCACTGTACAATGTACAGACATCTCCGACAAAAGTATTTTTCTTATGCGTTCGTCTTTGATCAGAGAGCAGCCGATCGATATTTTTCCAGCAGTAGTGACCATCGTATAACAACAAATCAATATGCTTTTCAAAGTCATGTTTAGAAATGTAAAGTGGATATAACGCATTTTGCTCCAGGTTAAACACATTAATAGAAATTCTATTCATCGTTTCAAATCGTGGAATGGATCTTAGCTTCATTGGAGAATCAAATCCTTGCATGTTGAGTTTACTCTCATAAGCCAATTTGTTAATTATGTTAGGCTTGTTTTTTCTTTCCACTGGATGCAGAGCTGACAACACTGCCCACTGGAAGCATTTATTATCGTCGTTCTTCACATTGACAACGGCCTTCTTAGCTTCTATCGAGCTTGGCAGCTTCTTATACGATGATCCACGTAACGGTTGATGGGCTGCTACATGAACGTCCAAGTGGAGTACCTGATCAACGACCCAGTCAGAGCCCAGTTGAATAAACTTCTCCAAGTTCTTCAAAACTTCTTGCTCTGCCATTGTCAGTGCATATCGAAGTTCGGAACCTTGTTGGACATCTTTTGCTTTACAGCAGAAATGGGTTTCAATTGTTTCGCTTTCATCAGATGCACGTTTTAAGCGGATCCTCGTGCAAAACCAGAATTTCACACCCATCAGATCTGCACATTCTTGTCCCAACCGCTCCATTAATATACCGCGACATTCTGTGAAAAAAATCTGTGGGTCTCCCACAAAATGTTGTGGTTTTCTTTGATATCCACGCAGCCATCCATTCAGCGCTTTAGGAAGCGGTGTAATACCATAGTCTGGCATTTCCATTTCCAGCAACTCCTCGTCAGACTCAGTCATTGGCATTTCCATTTCCAGTAACTCCATATCTGACTCCGTCAAATCCTAATCTGGTGGTTGCAGTGAGCCACTATCTTCATTACTGTTTGATGGCTGCAAGGCTTCTGTATCATTTGAACCATTGGTGTCCAGAGCTTGTCGTTTGCTTTCCGGTTGCAACTCATTTTGAGGCTTCACTCTTTCATGAATTTTCATGTGTCTTTTCAGAGCATCTTGTCTTGATAACACTCTCCCGCACTGAGGACATATGTGCTGTTCTCCATTATGTACAGTAATAGTGTGACGACGAAAAGCTCGTTGACTTTGGAAGGATTTTCGACAACAGGACCAAACCATAATTTGAGCTGAAAGTTGGAGGGATAAATGACAGCCAACTGCTAAACTGTGACAAAACATCTAATTTTATACTACTTTTTTTAAATTAAATAGTTAAATCCAGAACCTCCATCTTTACACTACTTTCCTTTTAAGTTAAATGAAAAATACCAGAACCCCGTTTTTATACTACTTATGACAATAGATTAGTACTTACTGATTGCAAATCAATGAAACAAAATCAACAGCATGAGCTATGGCTCTATTAAATAAGTGTGTTACCCACCAAAGTTAAATCATGACTGAAGTAAAACCGAAAATTTTTTCCTTATATACTTTTCAAGAGAGAAAGAATAAATTTGATTGGTTAAAAAATTTATCACGTGACTGATCTAGCAACATGATTGGTTGATGAGTTTTAATGATACATTCCAGAAGTTTCCAGAACGTTCTGGAAAGAAGTGTTAAATTATTTAATCCAAAATATCTAAATTTATCAAGTGGGTAGTTACAGCCTTCATACAAATATGCATTATGCAAATTAGTTTAACTTTAATAGTTCAATAACACAAAAACTACACAAACAGGTATATCAAAAACTTTCTACTAATCAGTGAACAAACCAAGCAATATACTTACATTCGTGGTTGATTAGCAATGAGCAGGGGAATGTGAGAGTAAATGTGGAAGCAAAGGTGGCTATGCCTAGCGAGATTCCCGAACAGAGAAAGAGAGAGAGAGAGATGTGGGAGGATTCTTAGCAAGGATGATCAACAATAGTTGTATAACTGAATACTTTGGTGTTCAATTCCAAACTTTGATGTCTTATATATAAGAAAATCAGGTTAAAACCTAATTTTTGTGGTCTATATTTTATGAGTAAATGAGATCTCTCTAGAGCAAAGAGTGCATTCAAAACATATGGCAAAGGTTGAACAGACTGGTTTTGAAACAAACGCAAAGCCTGCGGGAATGTTTTAGTGATTGGCGTACCTGGTAAAATTTTTTATAAATATGTTACATTATTCGTCTTCGATATGCAAATTAGGTAATTGAACTGACATTTTACACCTGGAAGGCTGCTAAACTAGCCCTGCTAAATCACCTTAGGCTAGCAGTGCGAGATTTTTGTACCAGGAAAAATGTCTAAAAAACTGGTTTAATCGTTTGTCTTAGTTATGCAAATTAGGTTGATATTTTGACATTTTGATGCACGAAGATTATTTATTCGAGACAATAAAAACCGCCTGTAGCAATATTTGAATTGTATTTGGGTTATTATTACATCTTTGTTATGTAAATTGGGTTGGTTTTGTGGCATTTCATACCTGGGAGGTATTTGTACTTAGAGCAGAAATTTGGTTCATATCCTAGATTTTTTAGTATAAATACAGATGGAGCTGAGAACCCTGTATCACTCCAACTTTAGCCTTTCATCTGTAGTTACAGCTCTGTATCTGTTCTGTTTCCCCAATGGCTGCCGTTATTTTTGATTGTGAACTCGGCACTGGTAAAACTTTGAAGTTGAAGAAGTCTGAATCTGGTCAACACCTGATACAGCTCTACTGGACTCGTGGTAATGGTTTCACTCAGACACTGCCTTTACTACCATGGGAATTTCAGCAGATGGTTCTTTCAGCAGATGCAGCGACAGATGCATTGCAAAACGGAACCGAGATTCTCCGCAAAGATGCATCCAGGGTCGGTCGCAATAAGTGGTTGACAGTTTCTACTTTCAACGGAGTGCCTTTTGTGCATTTAAGATCTTGGTGGATTACAAAAGCAAAAGAACTTCCAAGTCGTAGTTTTGGAGTAGCAATTACCAGAGCAGAGTGGGATGCTTTTGTCGGAATCTTCAGTCAGGTCCTAGCACTGATCGATGATGGTAATTGTGCAGTTGGTTGTCATGAGGTTGGTTATAATGAAGATGGTGGAGGATGAGGAGTTGGTGGTGGAGTTGGTGGTGGTGGAGTTGGTGGTGGTGGAGTTGGTGGTGGTGGAGTTGGTGGTGGTGGAGTTGGTGGTGGTAGAGGTGGAGGAGTAGTTGGTGCAGGTGGTGGTGGTGGTGGTGATGGTGATGGTGATGGTAGCGTTAGAGTTGAACCTGGACGTGGCGGTAAGAAAGATGGTACTACTAGGCGTGTTAGCAGCGGTAAACGAAGTAGGTCTGGTGACAAGATCAGCTGTCGATTAACTAAGCGGAAGAGATCATTGCAGTTTTTGGACATGGAGGCAGCTGAAGCCCCAAAGAAGCATTGGAGTCAGTGACTTGAATTAAAGTTTTATGTGTATGCAAGTTATAATATCCTGTATTAACACCTAATAGGGATTTCTAACTTTCTTTTTTATTCTTCTATCTCTATTTTAAAGTAATCTTTAAACTTTTAAAGTTTCATAACTGATTTCGTAGTCGTCTTTGCATTTGTGATTACTAGCTAATCGAAATGGCAGGAATTTATTCCTAGCGATGCATATGATATTGTTACTAATACTGAAACAGATAGTTTATTAAATATCACCATGTTACAAGCAGTTTATTAATATTCCTGAAAATATTCTTTCTGTAAGTTACATTCATACATAAATAAGACAATGTCTTCAGCAAATAGAAACAAAGTTTGCTAACCAGGTGTTAGCAGCTGATGATAACTTCTATCAATTTTTTGATGTCTACTTTCAAAAGTAGCTTTCAATCAGAGTTCTTTCAATTGCATCAGTGGCATTTGTAGTACAACCAACTGCAATAAAATAAATCATGTCATTTTATACTAATTCAATAAAATTTGAGTTTTGTATACTTTACTTTGCAAATTAGTTGTAATTTTACTCCAAATTATTAACAAATTATTATTCATTAATGCTTAACGACAATTTCAACTCAGTTTTTGCAATTCAAATTCAATTTCAATTTCAACTCAATCTCAGTTCTCAGTTTCTCAGTTTGTTTTTAATACGAAAAACAACAAGTTCAGCTATTCTCAGTTCTTACACTTATCTAATTCATGATCAAGTGGTTTAATGAACAATTTCAGCATTTGATCACTCCACAACTCTTTATGTGTATTGTAGTCTAGAGGATAATGATCCTTTACAAAGTTCAATCCTTGTAAGATTGCATCCCTTGCGTCCATTATACTATGAGCTACTGATTCTCTCATCCAGTTAGGAATGAACTCATTCAGTTGAATCTAAACAATGTTTTCAGTCTAATATATTTTAACTTGTATATATGATATATCGTTTCAATGAAATCAGTATGCTCACCGAACCAACAATATTATTTCTTAAATTTTTTAACTCCATTAAACTACTATTAACGCATAAGATGTAACTGTGTTTCAAAACAGGAGAATTATATACTTACTAACTTGAAAGTGTGATTTCTATAAATTCTGATTCCAACATTAGTATTGGTATGTATGTTTTTAATAACAGAAAGTTTTAACAAAACTTGTTGGGAAATATAAATGATTTTCAATATCAGCTGTATAATTGTTAATTTTATAAATAAAATATATATCTTGTTAAAATGCTATACATTTCCTTCTGCTTCTATAATTTTTTTAGGTTTTGAACTGTCAATCTGAGAGTACAGTCCTTTATTTATTGAATAATAAATGTTGTTCATAGTGCATAGTGTATAAAAGGAAAGCAGATTTGCATGCAAAAATAGGTTTCTTGAACTTTGTTGAGCGGAAAATTTTCTTCTGTAACCTTAAAATCTAGTTTTCACATAAAAAGTCGAAATTGCGAAAACGCAATATTTTCACTTTATCTATAGAAAAATGAACAAAGAGTTTTTCTGGTTTGTTTCATCTGGTTTAATTTATGAGAAAGGAAATACAGAATTTAAATAATATGAAAATTTTTGAAAGAATTTATTTGCTATTTTTGATACGAAAAATAATATAAAAATGAAAATAACAGTAAATAATTTTATCACGTTGAAACTCTCTATGTTGGTTTCCGAACTGCTACAAACTGTTAAAATTATATTTATCTAAGATTTATATTATTGTTATTACATCTAATAGAGTAATAATCTTTATGAATAAATGAATCTAATGAATACAAATACAACACCTAAAAAGGGTTTATACCAAATTTCATAGCGACATTATTAACCCAATTTAATTCATTAAAATTAAAGAGCAGACGAAAATATGGAGATTTGGTTCTGATGATAACAACTTCATCAGAACGACATTTTTTATTACCACAGCGGTAACCAATTTCAGATTTTGATTCAATTGGACAGCGAAAAGAGAATGTCGCACGACAAATGTTTGTTGATTTGAAAGCTGTTTGCTTTCGAATCAAAACATTCATGTTTGCATTAGCTGCCATTTTATCAGTAATCATAGGACCTTTTTTAACATTATGAAACAGTTTACATTTACAAATTTCACATGAGCTCTGACAATATGAACAGACTATATAGCTTACCATTGAATCACAACAAGCTTTTTCATCAATGGTAAGTACAGAGTCCTCCTGAGGTCTCGGATTCTGTTAAACAAGATACATTTCATCAGCTTCTGGTGAAATGTTTGGTTCCGTCTTGGTTAGGTCTTGGATAGGTGTGGATAAGTCTTGAAAACCTTTCACCAGGCTGGATCCTCCTTGAGCACCATTGGGAGCTTGGGTAAGATCACCATTCAAAACCTGTTCCTGGTTTCTGGTGGGGCCCACAATAACACCTCCTACTTGATTAGATTCTCGTAGACCACCACTGGGAGCCAGAACTAATTCACCACCCAAACACCTTTCCTGATTACCGTAGAGACCCACAGAAGCACCTCTTAACTGGTTGGATTCCCTTAGGCCACCACTTGGAGTCAGGGCAAATTGACCATCCAAAGACCTTCCCTGGTTACCGTAGGGAACCATAGGGGCACCCCGTACTTGATTGGAGTCCTCTAAACCACCACTTGGAGCCAGGATAAAATCTCCATCCAAACACCTTCCCTGGTTACCGTAGGGACCCATAGGGGCACCCCCTACTTGATTAGATTCCCCTGGACCACCACTTGGAGCCAGGATAAATTCTCCATCCAAGCACCTTCCCTGGTTACTGTAGGGAGCCGCAGGAAGACCTGCTAAATGGTTGGATCCTCCAAGACCACCACTGGGAGCCGTGAGAATGCCGCCTGGAATCATTCCTTCATGATTCATTTGAGGTACTGTGAACCCTTGTAAGTTTCCTAAACTGAATCCAGTCTGTACTTGTGGATTACTGTAGAGTAAAGTACTAGTAGATCCCAATTCTAAAGGTTTGTAGTATGTAAAGGGATTTTGATAGAGTTGACCAGGCACTATAATTGAACCACTGCTATATAAGTTGGGATATCCCACAGGATAATATAGTTGTGGGATGGATGTCGATCTATAGGAATTTGTAACGTTGAACATATTTGTTGCTGAGATCAACTGATAAGTTAAATTTTCATTGAAATTTATATACTTCTGATTCCATGTTTTTAGATCATATAATTAGAACTTGATTTAGATAACGAGCTTATTTTCAATTAATTCCCAATTTACAGAGATATTCACTATCAGACATTAGACATTACTGCAAAATACTTTTGTAATTCGATTGAGTGAGTTGTTTAAAAGTTGGACATATTTTTTTCGCACATGAATATACGTTACAAACAAACACGTTGTAACTAGTTTGTGTAAAAAATTGGATTCAGCTATAAATTATTCATTAATCAGATTTTTGCAAACACCTATCATCAATGGAATTTTCATTAACCAGGTTATCTTCACAAATTTGCTATTTTTCATTAACCGTGTTTTTGTGAAAATTGCATATCGAATGCGAAATCTAGGTTCTTTTTCACAAGTTTAAACATTTTTTCTATAACCAGGTTTTTGTATTTGAAAATTTTGTTACACTGTATAGGGTTGTATGTACTTGAGTTCCTTTTAGATTTTAAATTAGCATCCGTTATGCATTAACCACAAATGGAGCACTTTTATAGACAAAATCTTGAGCATTTATGATTGCATTTATCTTCTTATCATCATAGTCTCTTACACTCTTGCAAAAGAATCACAATGCTGGAAAGCGACAA
Source organism: Trissonchulus latispiculum (assembly GCA_030248195.1). Taxonomy (NCBI): domain Eukaryota; kingdom Metazoa; phylum Nematoda; class Enoplea; order Enoplida; family Ironidae; genus Trissonchulus; species Trissonchulus latispiculum. The sequence continues at coordinate 17,015 of JASAND010020616.1, read as the reverse complement.
TTATATAGTATTAACTGTTATAGTAAATTGAGCAGGGTAATAGGAGCACATTTTGAATAAAAGACTACTTTTAAGATAAGACCACAGTTTTAAGATTACATTTAAATAATCAAATTTAGGGAACCACAGTTAGGGGTCTACACTTTAGGGATCACTGTGTATTTTGTAGTTGAAGTCTTTAAATGGAACCACACTTAGGGGACCACACTTGACATACGAGGTTCAAGGGTTATGCATATCAAATTATTAGGGGACCACACTTAGGGGACCACACTCGCCGGCAGAACGACTAAAAACTATACTTTTTATCTCCCTCACTTTCCTCTCATTCTCACGCTTCGACGCCTCACTCGGTGTCATTTTAATTGTGCGATGTTTTGAGTTATTGTAGCCGCTTACGAAACCTTGGAGAACGTCTAGGTACCTGTAGCTCCTTGTTCGCGTAGAGTACTTCCATATTTTTGTCTTTAGTGTTCTGTTAAAACGTTCAACGATGCTGCATTTTATGTCGGGGTTATTACAGGTGTGGTAGCGAATGCCCCTTAACTTTAGCATGTTTTGAAACTTTTTATTCTGAAACTCTTTCCCTCGGTCACTTAATACCTTCTGAGGTTTTCGTCCTTGAGCTAGAATATTCTCAAATGCCGCAGTCATATCCGCCCCTGATTTGCTTTTTACAGGCTCTACCCAGGCGTACTTGCTGAAGCCATCTATACAAGTGAGAAGGAAGTGGTAGTTGTCATTTAGATCAGCTAGGTTTGCCATGTCTGCCAGGTCAATCTTCCATTGTTCATCAATATCGTGGAATACATATCTAAGGTGGGATACTTTCGCTTTATTGGTTTGTGGACAGAGTAGGTGTACTGCTTGCTGAACCAATCCTTTACCTGTGCCTGAGGAATACCTGCTGTCTCTGCCAAACTATGTATTCCAGAAAATGCCGAGGGTTGGGTGGGATCATAATACAATTTGCTTAGAAGGTCTTCCATTTTAATTCTGCTAGTGCTCTACTGAAATTTAGACGTTTCGGTTCACCTTGTTTGTTACTTGCACCCGTTGTACGTTTTTGTTTCGGTTTTCGTTTATTGTTTGTTGTTTTAGGTTGATCGCGTCCCGTTCCGTATTGGAGTCTCTGCCTCACTTTTCGAATGCTCTCTACAGTGTCTGTTATCGAATGGGTGCCTTTTATTGCTTCCCACCGCTGTCGGTTGCCGATGAATTCCCTCGGGACGTTACTTTCCCTCAGAGCCTCAGCGAACAATTCCCAACCTCTAGCCGGAGAAAGTGTTTTGCGATTGCGGACAAAGTCGTGGATTAGGTCGATGATTCTAGAACCAGCTACTGATTTACCTTTGTACCTTTGTATCTCCCCCTTTTGATTAACTTTGAAATCAGGAATAGACTGGACGAAGTCAATGAGGTTTTTCCTTTACTTTGGAGAGTTATGGATAGAGTGGAGACAATGTCGGGAAGGGCGGTTGGTTCTGTAGTGGTTATATCTAACTTATAGGGCTTTTTCTTCAAGAACCGTCCTCCGTAATTAGCCTGCTGGTACTTTTTCAACTTTGTATCCGCAGATTCTTTGCTTTTTAGCTTTTGATCTACATCCTTTCCAAGAACATCCTGGTGCTGATCGAAAGCTTCAGACTTTACTAGGATTGAGTACTCCATTATTTTATAAAGCTGCTTGCAATACCACTGACTATTCCAATTAGAGGGCCTAGGAGAGCAGGAAGAAAGCCACCGTTCTGAACAATAATTTGCTTCTTATCCTTAAGCTCTTATCCTTATTTGCTTCTTGTACCGGAGAGCTCGGAGTGTGTTCACGTGTTTGCGCAAAGCCCTTTTGTCTGCTTCGGACAGTTCCACGTTCCCAGAAAGTACGTTCTTAATGCAGTCTAGCATTGTTTTGATTAGACCAAGATCACTATTTTCAATGATAGCTTCTCTAACCTTTTTCTTGCAGTTACAAAGATGTATGAGACAGGGAAGATTGCTTTCGAATCGCTTTGCCATTTCGCGTTTTTATTGTCTTGAAGACCTTGTATCTGCTTAATTCATGTATCGCGTACCGTTTTTATTGATTTAGCGTTTTTATTGATTCTTCCCCATTTTTATTGAAAGGTAGACTCCGGTCCGGTCGAAAATATCCGTTCTAAGGCGGTACTGCTCTGGAGTTTCCTGGTCAAGGTCAATAAGGAAATAGCCGTGGGGACGTGAGGTTGCGTGATTGAAAGATTCCATTAATTAAGTAGTGTTAGTCGGGAACATTTGTCGGGCGAGGTTCATTGCTGTTAACTTATCTGCTGGGTTTTTCATCAACACAATATATTGGCAATTTATCCGGTTAGTTCGTTGTTTATCATAAAATAGGTCCTGGGTGATGTGAATGACGCTGCAAGACCAGTGATGGCATCCTCGGGTGAAAAGTCGAACCAGTTTAGAATCCTTTTTACTTCATCCATTAGATCGTCAAGAAATAAAATAAAGAAGACCGAAGTAAAATTGGTTCTGTGTTTCCCTTTAGTTGCTCCAAGTCCGGTAAGCCCTCTACAAACTCGCCGGTTGCCACTCTGTAAAACACCAAATTACTCGTTTCGGTGGAGGTCTTATCAATCTGTGGGCGTTTTCAACTAGTTTTGACACGAATGTTGTCTTCCCTGCTTTAGTCGGGGAATGCAGGTAAAGGGGTGCTTGAAGCAGAGAAAGTTACAAGGAATACAAGTCATCGAGATCGGTTTATGTAAGATAGATAGGTCCGAGATAAGCGCTTTCTATGTTTTTATTGACATCAAGACAACGCTAAAAATTGTACACCTCTGCAATGAAGGGACAGTGCTTAGCTGTGGCGGTTACACAACTTCCTATCGAGCATTCATAGTAGAGGTCAAGAGTTGCACTAAACTGGCGTGGAGCGTAGTAGACGTGTTGCCCTTGTTTGGAAATCCGTATCCTGCCGTCGGCTTGGTAGTCTATACCAAGTGAATCCTTACAATTTCCGGTCCATAACCAAATATTGAAAGAGAAACTAATTATGAAGGTTAGAATAAGTGTGACGGTGAAAACACACATAAGGATTTCCTGGCTCGGGCTCATTTTGAAGATTATGGCTCGTCTGTATGCTGGAGTAAATAAGAGCTCTGTTGTATGCGTAGAGTTAAGTTATGGTTGGTTACCTATATGTGTTAAAAATGTACTATTCCGTCTTCACTCCAACAGATCTTCCCATGTTCGGTATTTCGAAAGGGGATAGAAAGAGACAAATATTTTTGTTTCATGTAAATCCAGTCAGCATGGTTAGAGTTATAAGCATTTTAAGATTCCTTTAATAACATTAAGATTCCCTTCGTGTTAACATTAAAGAGTGAATTAATTCTTCACTTGCTTTCATAATGCAGCTGTCAAACTGGGTTGTTAAACTACATGGCTGATAAACTAGACTAGAATATAGTAGAAGGCCTTCTTTTAAAACGCGCAGCTGTGCCTCAGTTGTAATAAAAAATTGGACAGCTAAGAACTCCAGCTGGGTAGCACTGTATCCAGGAAATTTTGTGTTGCTAATTAGATCTCAGTCTCGGCTTTCAGACAATGTAAAAGATGCCACATAATTCCTTACCTATGACGTGCAAAGTACGTTTAACTGTTTAACACAAAATATGGACTTTTTTCCAGCTCAAAGATGTGGAATTTTGCAAATTGACTACTTTATAACGTTATGGCGGTCGTCAGCTATCGTTATGTAGTCTCATCCGTGCTCTATTCAACTATGTTAAGTTCAACTCCGCGAACCGCAGCTAACGTTATATATTACGACGTTTACCTTTTTAATACAACTCAGTTTTGGGGACAACCATTCTGCGTTTAAAATTTTCACTTCTCAGTGCAAACAGAATATGACCCAGATTAGTAACATGAATTTGCAGTAAACAGTTAGATTGAACCAAGTGTGTTTGTCTTCAGTTACTGACTACACTGCATAACAACAACAATTCACTTCAATTCATTAAATCATTCTGGGTTCTTCGAATTCGGATTCGACTTAAGGGGGGGGTCCACCATGAAAAACGTTATGGTCACGGATTTTGCTCATTTTCACACAAAATTTTGTCACATATGTCCTGCATATCGAGTTTCAATTTTGAGTAGTTTCGTTCAGTACTTAACGAGTAACCGGCTATTAATTGCATGCAATTTGAAAACAGGTGAAAACGGCGGTGGCGCAGCAAATAAAGGCACTTTACACCTGAATCTCCTTGAGAATGGAGCTTTATTCGGTTATATGTTTGTTATCTGATGCAAACAAAGAAGTTAGGGTAGCTTTTAATGAGAAAACGTTTCTTTATGACATTATTTAGCAATTTTACGGAGTATCACCGGCGCTGGAATGCCTTGACCACGAAAATTATTTAACGGTTGATAACTTGAATTTGGTGCTTTTGCAGGCAATGATCCAAGAAGAAAAAACGTTCCCGACAATGAGAGCTTTCGATTGATATAAAATTTAACATATTTCGAAAAATTTGAAAAATCGCTATTTTTGAGATTATGGTTGTCAGACCCTCATATTTGACCCTAGCGGCCAACTGGGTTCACTAACCTGCACTATTTGCGCCCAGACTTGACCTAAACTCATCAATAACGGTGCGCAAATAGATAGTCAGACATTTTATAGGTCTGTGATGCCATAGCTCTATGTTCTTTGCCAAAAACGGGAATTTCCGAAATTTTGCTAAAGATTGATATTTCTGCGCCAGAGAAATCTCTAAATCGGGCAGAGCTAACCAGGATCAATTGGTACCGTTCGAATTGTCTTGTCATGAGCTATGATTTGTAGGAACTGGAATTCTTAATTAGGCCTTACAGCCTTCAGAATGTTTCATCAAACTTGCTGACTCCCAGTTTTAACATAGCAAAACAGTCAAATTTGGCTGTTCGCAAACTTAAAAAATTAATTAAAAATTTTTGAAGGCCTAAATTAAAATTCTGCTTCCTACAAATCAGCCTTCGAGATCGTATTTATGATATAAGATGGACGTTGAAGTGCTCCGTTTTGTCGTTTGCCGAGATTTCTCTGGCGCACGGAAAAAAATCAACACTTTTTCAGTTTCCTATGTTTAACACATACTGACATCAACTTTGAGGTGAAATTACTCGCTAACTGTAGCAGATCCGATCCGACCTTCATTTCAAAAACTCGTTAAAATATACCAATTGGACAACAAAATATGTGAAAATGAGCAAAATCGGAGATGGTCAAAAAATCGGCCAAAAATGGACCCCCCCCCCCCTTAAGCGTTCTTATTTTCACCGTTCTTATTTTCACCTCTCTCCTTCATTAGTAAGTACGCGTAGTACCTAAAACACAAATTTTCGCTGATATTAAAAAAACCTATACAGAAACGTAGACAAAAATAATGTCATCAATAGTTAGAATCCCGGTCATAAAAACTGATTATAGCACAACACTAGAAATGGTTGGTTACTCACATTAAGATTTGATTATTAGATTCAACTTGAACGGTAACTTTTTGTTAGAATATGGTAGCGATCAGAGGTAAACTGCAAGCATAGGCTGTACTACAGACTTCTATGTTGACTTCAGGAGATCCGTTAATTTCGGTCTCGCAGTTTGGTGAATGAAATTGGATATTCCAGTACGTAGGTTTATTGCACTAATTTTGTGCAAGAGCAAACTACTTCAGAGAATTCCTACTTACTCTTCGGCGGCTAGTGGGCAATTGTATCTACCGGATCTTCCTTTGAAGGTATTTTTATGGCCCAATTCCTTACATTTCCCACACCTCATAGGCCGTCTCACCCGCTCAAAAAAATTGTGTAGAAACTGGCTTAGCCTCATCAGAATCCTTAGGAGAGCTGAAAAAAGGAAGGTTGCAGTAGTCTTATCAAGATTTTCCACACTGGCAGACCGCCTCTTCTTCATCTTTTCATCTTTTCTTTAAAAAACAAAAACATTAGCAACATCACCCAGAAAATGGGGAATGCGCAGTTTGCAAAAAGCAACCCTTTAAACATCACAGTCAGTTTAAAACACACTCTTGATCGCTATACGAACGCAATATTACTCTGGGCTAGCCAGTAAAACAAAATTGTAACTATTGCGACTAGAATTAGGTATCTTACTTGTCACTTTTCGGCACCTTTAGGAACTCGGAAATATCAAATTCTTTGAACTCTTTTTCCAAATCAATAGTCTTCGTAGCTCTAACGTCAGCCTTTTCCTTAGAACCAGGTGTCGGCTTGCTGAAAAGAAATAGCAATTTAATGTACGTATTGGAACAATTCTTGCATATGATTATATCATTATACACTAATTATATCCGAAAATGTTCGAATCAGCTTTCCCAATATTTAATTATGGAAATTTAAAAGAAACCACTAATTACAGTTGGATGTATTGGCACATAACTAATGAACGTTTTGCATAATAATCAATCATTGCATTATATTGGTGAACGTATGTAGCTAAATATTATATTCAATGATATAGAATTAATAAAATCCTGTCGCCAGCTACTTACAGTTCGGGATACAACTCGAAGTATAATTTGTCGTTATTGCTACAAGCCACGGCTGAGCTTCGTGTATCAATACGGAACTGCCTTCTTCTCCTTGATGTCAGTTGATGTCACTTGAATAGTAACAACAACAGTTTGCTCCCGTATAGCAACTGAGTTGGTTGAAATCTGTTACGAGTTTTATAAAAACACCTACGTCATAGATTCCTGTTAAAGAAAGGCGCACTGTTCCTTGGAAAAAAAGATTAATTAGTCTTATCAAGAGTACATAATGATAAGAGTATGACAAGCCTAGCACTCTATGCAGTGAAGGCCAAAACTATGCTATGCGCGCTATCAGCTGACCCCCCACGAATCGACCCCCTCACACACCGCCCCTATATGGGTACATAGTCCCAAACGGGGGTCACTCACTCGCTTAGCATGTTTTTACATGCAAGTGTTAAACATACACGCTTAAACCCCCTCCCCAAATTGGGCCGCTAGAATTTCAACGTGTAATTATACAAAGCAGTGAGCGACCCCCGTTTGGACCACGTTCCCATATAAGGACGGTGCGAGAGGGGGGTCAGCCGATAGCGCGCATAGCATAGTTTGGCCTTCACTGCATAGAATGCTACGCTTGTCATACTCTTATCATTATGTACTCTGGGTCTTATTAAACGCTTCTTGTAAACGCATGTTTATACACGACAGAAGACAAATTGCCAGCATAATAAAAGGTGTAATGTGTGCAGTGATCGGAAAAAATTTCATTATTTTAATTTCGTAAAAAATGTTGCAGCGGTAGAAATAACATAAATGTATGTGTGTCTAGTTGTTGGATCTAATCGACCAGAAATAATGTGGACGAATAAACTGGGGCTTGCATAGCGAGTAAGAGATAGAGAACGAGGCGGTATGGTTATTTTAGTTTTAGTTAGGGTGGGTGAGTGGAGTTGGTGGCACAAAATAAAGAAGAACTAGTGGCAGTGGGAATCTAGGTTAGTATGTGCCGGCGCAGACGTTTCGTGAAGAGAACTGGAAGTATCTACTAGGTGTATGACTGGTAGTATGACTGGGTGTTTGTGTGGGCGTACAGGATACATGAAAGAAACAAGTAGTATGACTGGTAGTATGTGTGGGCGTAGTAGTGTGCTAGAAGTACTGGAGGTAGGGTTTAAAAACTATATACAGGGTGAAAATTTTGATATCGCGTCACTCTGACTTATTCTTTCATCGCGAACGGTCGGTTTTTGAAAGTTCTCTCTCTTTCTCTCTCGATCAAGACAAGCAGTTAATAAAGTTAATAAAAGCGAAAAACTTAATAAAAGGGCAAAGTGAACAAGCAGTTCTTAGAGGACATAAAAGCGACAAAGTACAGAAAAGCGAGAACGTTAATAAAAGCGCAGATTATCTTAATAGTTAATACAAGCAGTTTTGAAAAGGACATATAAACGATTATAATAATGTATACGCGAAGTTCATAAAAGCGACTATTAGTACATAAAACGGACAAAGTTCATAAAAACTAGAATACAATAAACGATAATTTTTCAAAAGTACATATAAACGTGAATTAATAAAAGGCGAAAGTTCACAAAAGCATATTATAGACTGTAAACAAGAAGTATAAGAAAGTTTAAGCTAAAGAATTATGTCTGCGATTTCTAAACTTACTGCGGCCATTGATACAGGAATCTGGAGAGATGACCCCCAGGTGACCAAGTCCCTAAGAGATAAAGCCCTGAGCTCATGAAAACTGAGTGGGGATGGAAAAGAAGTCATTGGGACCGACAAATTCTGGACGTATGCCCAATCCCTTCCTCAAGAGCCTGCCCCTGTTGGAACTTCTCTCCCTTATTGTCATACTTGCAAAGAAACATTCCCCCACTTTAATACAACTTCGAAATCACAACAAACTGGAACATTCCTCAAAGCCGGTGTATCCTTGTCCTAGGAGTGAGAAGTCTTTACAGAAAAACATAATTTCACCAGGCATTTTAGGAAATTTCATCAAAATGAGGGCGCCTCCTCTGAAAGTAGGAAGTGTGGGTTCAAATAAATATAAAGGCTACAAAGGCTACCAGGGACATCTCAGAACTCACCGGGAAGCCCCAAAAATTCAGGTCTCTAAGACCTTGAGACAAACCCACTTTTCAAATCTCCCAACTGAAGACTCTCCCAAGTTGACTAGGAGTATTGTAAAGGATCTCCCCGAGGACCTAGCCAAAATTTATAGAGAAAATTGGAGTAGAATTAGGACCCGCTACTTTGTTTCCTCTGGTATCCAAAATAGGTACAATTTCCGAATAGACCGCGTGTCTCAGATTAAGGATCTGGTAAAAATTATTTTCAAACTTCAAAGATGGCAGTTTAAACTCAATCTTTCCTTTGGATTTGTGCTTAGGAATATTGAAGACGGAGAATTTACTACTACCCATCTGAGGTACTACTACCCATCTGGAAATAACCGGTATTTCGATGAACCTATCCACATTTCAAATGAAGGCGATCTGGGAAAAATTTATTATGAGTTGGACCGGGGAGACATCCTGGAGTGGGTTAAGCAACAACGCCCTAATACAAAGTGGACTGTCCTGGAAATTACAAATATCTGCTTCTATATTAATAAGTTGATTTCGTACGCAGTGGGCGAAGCCAGATATCTACCCGATTACGTGAAAAATAACCGAGGTCTAAATGCTCTTATAAAAAATCAAAATTCAGGAAGGCCTTATGAGGACCAAACGTGCTTCTTCAGGTGTCTAGCTTTAGGTCTTGGGTCTAATGTTCATGGTTCAGAAGAAAAAACTGACGAATTAATTGATCAATGGATTGAACCTGGAGAAGAGTTTAATGAGGTTAGTTTAGAAGATTTAGACGAATTGGAGGACAAATTTGACATTGCTATTACAGTTTAAATCGGACCTACAGTTGAAGAAGCCGATGAATAACCCGAGGATCTGAACGAACTTGTAATTCAAAACCACGAAAGAGACCAGGAAGTCACGGAAGTTGCTGCCAAACTTATCCGACGACCTTTGGGAAAGAAATCCAGGAAAATGGCCATTACTATTTTGGAAAACCACTTCTCCTTCATTAAAAATATCAATAAATTCACTCTTACCTGGAAATGTTCCAACTGCGAAAAACTGTTTCATCATCACGGAAACTTCATGCAGCACTCTAAAAGTTGCGAGGTGGGCATCAAGCACATCTACCCTAGTGGAGGAGTTGGACCTACTAAAATGATACTGCAGAAAATTAGTGATCTGGGAATCCCCGAGCCTGAATGGTACTACCTGTTTAGAATAGACTACGATTTTGAGTGCATGTTTAAGTCGACTGATAAGAAAAGCGGGCCCAAATTGGTTTACGAAAAAGAATTAATCCCTGGTTCAGTATCTGTTGCTTCAAATGTCCCTGGGTACGAGAATCCAAATTGCCTAACTACGACTGGGGATCCCTACGATCTGGTTGTCCGATTGAAGGAGTACATGGAGGAGATACCCGACAAAGCGTACGAACTGCTTATCTAAATCTACGAGCCCACCATTTCCGGTCTAGCCGAGCACGAAAAACTTCTAGCAAATTCGAAAAATTCGAAGCATGGTTAAAGGAAGTTCCAACTCTAGGATTCAATACAGGAAAATTTGATATGAACCTATAAAGTCTTGTCTGATAAGCAACTTAATCCTAAATGGTCAAGAAACCAAGTATGTGGTCAAAAAGAATAACAACTACATGGCCCTCTCCACTCCTAAATTGTACTTCCTAGACATTACAAATTATTTAGCAGCTGGTACTTCCTACAAAAAGGGGCTAAAAGGTTTCAATATTGAGGATCAAAAGGGTGCCTTTCCTTATGAAGCTTTCACTTCCCTGGAGGTTTTTGATCAGGGATTCCCCAACCGCGAACTCTATTATTCAACTCTTAGGCAACAGGAAATTTCAGATGAGGATTTCACTGCCTTTGTCGCAGCATGGTGGAAAAATAAATTCAAAACTGTAAGGGATATTCTAATTTGGTACAATAATCTGGATGTAGGTCCCTTCCTTCAAGCAGCTGAAAAGATGGTTGCCTTTTGGAAAACTATGGGAATCTACATGTTTAGAAGTGGGGCTATCTCTCTACCTGGATTGGCTTATAAACATATGATGAACAAAATTCCTAAACACACGATCCTTCCCCTTTTTAGTAGATTCACCCAAAATTGGCATAAACTCATTAAGGATAACATAGTCGGGGGACCTGGTTTAGTGTTTCACAGATATCACGAAGCCGGAGTAACTGAAATTACAAATGGGTTCAAAGTTGCTCAAATTTTTGGGTTGGACGCTAATGCCTTATACCTCTGGTGCACCATGCAGGATATGCCCACTGGTCTTTACGCCGAGTGGAAACCCACAGAAGATGGGAAATTCAAAGGATGGCTACAAAAAGGCAGGAAAGAAGCAATGTGGCTGGAGTATATGGCAAAGGAAATGGGAGTGCTATTTCCACGGTCATAGCTGCGAGTTCGATAGGAACCAGGACCCTGAGGATCGGACTAAGAGACGGGAGAAAACTGAGCGGGTGTCCCAGGCAATTAAGGACGGGGGTTTTGATTTGATTGAAAAATGGGAGTGCGAATTTGATGAAGACCTGAAAGACTGTCAGGATATGCAGAACTTTATGGAGGAACATTTTAATCTCCCTAAGAAAAGATCGGTAATTACATTTGCACAACTAGTCACCCAAATTCAAGCAAATAGGTTCTTCGGGCTAGTTGAGGTGGACATTGAGGTACCTGAGGAAAAGAAAGAACATTTTGCAGAGATTATCCCCATTTTCAAAAATGTAGAAATTTCTAAGGAAGATATTGGAGATCACATGAAAACGTTTTGCGACTTGAATGACCTAATGAATTAACCTAGAAGGGGTCTAATTGGAAGCTATTTTGGCAAGAAAATTCTCCTAGCTACTCCTCTAATTAAGTGGTATCTCAAACACGGACTCAAACTTACGAAAATCCACCAAGCAAATGAATTTAAGCCAAGAGCCTGTTTCAAAGAACTGGGAGATGAGGTTACTTACCATCGTTCTGCAGCTGATTCTGACCCGGATTTAGCACTCAAGGGGGAAATGTTCAAACTTTTAGGGAATTCTTACTATGGCCGAACTATTACAAATCTAGAAAAGCACCAGGATACCAAATACTGTCAAAGATCAGGAGCCAGCAGGGAAGTAAATGGGTGGAGATTTAGAAGATTAGATGACCTGGGAAACGGGATATATGAGGTTCAATCGGCTAAGTCAAAAATTGTCTACAGGCTTCCGGAATTAGTGGGGTTCTTCGTCTACCAGTACGCCAAACTTAGGATGCTTCAGTTCTACTATGACTGCCTGAAACCCAATTTGTGGTCCGAAACCTTCCAACTCTGCCAAATGGATACAGACTTTGTCCATCAGTTTGTTTGTCCATCTGTACTTAGTATTTCTTAAAAACAAAAATCAAACATCAAAAGCTTTCCTAATTGGCTGGAGGATTCACCCTATCATACTGCAGCCATTTAGCTGGCAACTAATGAAACGTATTTGATTGAGGTTGAAGCTTTTCTGTAGCTATGTATATTTCTCTAAAAATTATTTCAAAGGAGGTTGTACGTAATTTTGAAAACATGATCAAACAATGAGTTAATTTAAACATTAAAATGATCCGTAATTCATTTCTATGCCATTTAATAAATTTTTCACTGGAATAATTTTAGTTGCCGGTACCGTGTATTTGAGTTTATTCATTCGATTCAAATAGGATTGTCTTACTTCGCGACCACGGCTAACCCAGGTACAAAATAGTGGTAATTATTCGTTGTTTGCAAACTTTACAAAGATTTGATTTAGTGCATGTACTTCGGCATGTACGTAAACAGTTACAAATTTTCCTAAATTCCCGATAAATTTCACAATGCTGTAATTATTCTACGGTATAAGCTATGTGCTAATTTAATCTGAATAACTTCCTTATCACAATACGAACGGCTATGCCCTCAATGTCACGGTGAAATTTGTTCCAATAGAAAAATTCACCCCTGGAAAATTTCGCCGATGAATTCCCTCCACGCCCCGGAAAATAACTAAAGCTAATTTCAAAACTTAGGTCTAATGTAAACCTTCAAATGAGTTCTTTCATTTTTAAAATGCTGCAACTTGATTTTTAGTAAAATCACAGTTATGGAAGTGTTCTAGGGGAAGGAAAGATCAAGTGGCTTCTCTTGATCATTACTGTGTTACATATGTTCTTGAGCGTGTGCCCCCTCCTCACTTATTAGTGGTTTCAATTTCAGAAATTCTGTGAAGACAGATCAAAAACGGAGATACTGCAAAATTCCAAGTTTTGGTGGTAGACTTTATTTGTTTTTTTGGGGGGAGGGGTTCACCGGTAAAATTTTTCAGTTGAGATTTTTTTATTGGGAACATAGGCGTAGATATGGGGGGCGCCCGGGTGAGCGCCCCACCCCGAAGCCCATTTGCTCCCTAGAAATTTTGGTAGCGGAAAAATTTTTAAGCTCGGGCACAGCCCGAGCTTAACATATTGTTCCAGTTTCTTTGGAAAAGTAGTCTGAAATAAGGTTCCACCGCTTTAATTTTTCAAAAAATCGCTAGTTTTATGCCAAACTAGAAGAAACTTTTGTGCGAAAGTTCCTGGAAAAAATGGTTTTTATATTTAATTTTCATCAATTAAATTAATTAATTTATTTATTTATTTGTTTTATATTTTATATATTAAAATATTTTTTTATTTTCTACTGGGGTCTACGCTCCCATACTTCTGCTTGTCTGCGTTCTTACTCATATTGCTAATTGCTATGACATGTTGATATTGATTATTTCATTTTTCTAAAATTAACGTTCCTGCCTTTAGTCTTACAGATGTGGCAATTGAAAAAGTGAATCTGAAATTTATTCCTAAGCTTCCATGCGTACAATGCTAGCTCTTTCATTGTCATTTGCTGATGTGAAATAAAAAAGGAAGACAGTGCTTAGAAAACATTGCTTTCATGTCTAAAATATCAAAAATTCCCAATTTCTGAGGGTTAAATGGTTTAAAAAATTAAAAAGTTTCAACTCTGGTATTAAGGAACAATATAAAGCTATTCTAGCAGCTTTTAGTGAAAATCTGAAAAATTCAGCTTTAATAATTAAAAATTGTGGAAAGGTGCTGCAGCGGTTTTTGGTGAAAATATCTCAAGTTTACTAATTAAGAATTATAGATTCTGTAGCCGTTTTTGGTGAAAATCTGAAAAACTCAATTTTTTAAATAGATTTAATGTTACTGTTGTGGATCACGGTAAAAGTTTAAAAAATTACTCAATTTGGGAGGTTCTAACTACGGATCCGCCTTTCCCGAAGCAAAGACCTATCAACACCACTGATTAGAACAACATTTCACAGTGACATCGACGGAAAAGCCGATCCCCTTGTGATAGGGAAGTTATTCAGATTAAATTAGCGCTTAATCTATTACGTAGAATGATTACTCGGCTCGGCAGGCTCTTTCACTAGTTTCAAGCATTTGTTTAAGCCATTGTTAAATTCCCTTACATCTTCATTTAAAAGTCTTCTAGTTTTGTAATGTTTCCACCTAACAAATGGGAAACTATAATTTTTTTATTGTCAGATTTGTGATATAAATTATTATCAGATTTGTGAGTGTTATTCTTGATCCTTCTCTTAATTTAACAGTATTTGAAACGGATTAATGGTTTAATTGGTTCAGTTGGTTTAATTACCCTTTCCTCGCTTGTGTAAACACTTTAAGTCTCTCCAAAAGTCACGTTATAATGACCAGTCAGAATCACTTAGTACGCGCCCGTTTTGCGCAAAGGCAATTTCGACCAGTCAAGATGGCGATTGCCGAAATTGCGGTGATTGAGAGGTGGACCGACCTTCTGCATTAGCCTTGCTTTTTCTTCCGAACTTTACGTCCACTTTAGGCCTTTACTCTCTCCCTATCCCTATTTTCGTTTTCTACGGAGTCACTATGGAAAAATTGCTCCTACTCCAGAAAAGAGCTAGTGTTCCTACACTAGCTCTCCATGATTCTAATGGGGTTTAAGAATTTATCCTCCCTTTAGCTTCTATCCCTTTTTCTTTCATTTTCTTTTCAGTTTTTGGTGATTTCCCACGTTTTCTGGAAAACACTGTTATGATTATTTAAAGGACTCAGAGGTCCTCAAGTTTAAACTCCTCTGAGATCCTCGTTAACTTAATTTAATTTTATCATTGATTGTTATTAAATGATTCTGATATGTCGTAACATCCATGTGGGCCGCTTGGATTTTCGAATGGAAATCCACTGGGAAGCTTGAATTTGTCACGAGTGTATAAATCCTAAATATAGATTATTTCATATTAAAATTGGAAACATACGTATTAAATTAACGAAATCCTAAATTAAGCCTAAATTCCCGATAAATTTCACAGTGCTGTAATTATTCTACGGTATAAGCTATGTGCTAATTTAATCTGAATAACTTCCTTATCACAATACGAACGGCTATGCCCTCAATGTCACGGTGAAATTTGTTCCAATAGAAAAATTCACCCCTGGAAAATTTCGCCGATGAATTCCCTCCACGCCCCGGAAAATAACTAAAGCTAATTTCAAAACTTAGGACTAATGTAAACCTTCAAATGAGTTCTTTCATTTTTAAAATGCTGCAACTTGATTTTTAGTAAAATCACAGTTATGGAAGTGTTCTAGGGGAAGGAAAGATCAAGTGGCTTCTCTTGATCATTACTGTGTTACATATGTTCTTGAGCGTGTGCCCCCTCCTCACTTATTAGTGGTTTCAATTTCAGAAATTCTGTGAAGACAGATCAAAAACGGAGATACTGCAAAATTCCAAGTTTTGGGGGTAGACTTTATTTGTTTTTTTTGGGGGGGGAGGGATTCACCGGTAAAATTTTTCAGTTGAGATTTTTTTATTGGGAACATAGGCGTAGATATGGGGGGCGCCCCGCCCGGGTGAGCGCCCCACCCCGAAGCCCATTTGCTCCCTAGAAATTTTGGTAGCGGAAAAATTTTTAAGCTCGGGCACAGCCCGAGCTTAATATATTGTTCCAGTTTCTTTGGAAAAGTAGTCTGAAATAAGGTTCCACCGCTTTAATTTTTCAAAAAATTGCTAGTTTTATGCCAAACTAGAAGAAACTTTTGTGCGAAAGTTACTGGAAAAAATGGTTTTTATATTTAATTTTCATCAATTAAATTAATTTATTTATTTATTTATTTGTTTTATATTTTATATATAAAAATATTTTTTTATTTTCTACTGGGGTCTACGCTCCCATACTTCTGATTGTCTGCGTTCTTACTCATATTGCTAATTGCTATGACATGTTGATATTGATTATTTCATTTTTCTAAATTTAACGTTCCTGCCTTTAGTCTCACAGATGTGGCAATTGAAAAAGTCAATCTGAAATTTATTCCTAAGCTTCCATGCGTACAATGCTAGCTCTTTCATTGTCATTTGCTGATGTGAAATAAAAAAGGAAGACAGTGCTTAGAAAACATTGCTTTCATGTCTAAAATATCAAAAATTCCCAATTTCTGAGGGTTAAATGGTTTAAAAAAATTAAAAAGTTTCAACTCTGGTATTAAGGAATAATATAAAGCTATTCCAGCAGCTTCTAGTGAAAATCTGAAAAATTCAGCTTTAATAATTAAAAATTGTGGAAGGTGCTGCAGCGGTTTTTGGTGAAAATATCTCAAGTTTACTAATTAAGAATTATAGATTCTGTAGCCGTTTTTGGTGAAAATCTGAAAAACTCAATTTTTTAAATAGATTTAATGTTACTATTGTGGATCACGGTAAAAGTTTAAAAAATTACTCAATTTGGGACGTTCTAACTACGGATCCGCCTTTCCCGAAGCAAAGACCTATCAACACCACTGATTAGAACAACATTTCACAGTGACATCGACGGAAAAGCCGATCCCCTTGTGATAGGGAAGTCATTCAGATTAAATTAGCGCTTAATCTATTACGTAGAATGATTACTCGGCTCGGCAGGCTCTTTCACTAGTTTCAAGCATTTGTTTAAGCCATTGTTGAATTCCCTTACATCTTCATTTAAAAGTCTTCTAGTTTTGTAATCTTTCCACCTAACAAATGGGAAACTATAATTTTTTTATTGTCAGATTTGTGATATAAATTATTATCAGATTTGTGAGTGTTATTCTTGATCCTTCTCTTAATTTAACAGTAGGTGAAACGAATTAATGGTTTAATTGGTTCAGTTGGTTTAATTACCCTTTCCTCGCTTGTGTAAACACTTTAAGTCTCTCCAAAAGTCACGTTATAATGACCAGTCAGAATAACTTAGTACGCGCCCGTTTTGCGCAAAGGCAATTTCGACCAGTCAAGATGGTGATTGCCGAAATTGCGGTGATTGAGAGGTGGACCGACCTTCTGCATTAGCCTTGCTTTTTCTTCCGAACTTTACGTCCA
>JASAND010020615.1:0-105365 GCA_030248195.1 Trissonchulus latispiculum | reverse complement strand
TTCCGTGTTGGTATAGGTCTTTCCAGTAGTTTAGGGTGGCCCGGCAAATTTTGTCAAATTGCAGCACTTGGTCGGACCCGTACTACCAAAAATTTCAAAGATCCAGAAAATTTGCAGGGAAGCAGGGTAGTTTTGGACGTTCTTTAAGATATATAATATTGGTCGCGGTAGCGACCCCTATAATATGAGTGAAAATGGTCGAATGACCGTGTAAAACAAGGCTGCGCAGAAGCTGCGCAGATTCCTGCGCAGATCCTGCGCAGATTATGTGCGCAAAAAATTGTACGTATCGAGTTTAGTATGTGTGCGAAGTTTCATCCCCGTACCACTTTCCGTTAAAAAGTTATGCCAAAAATCGCTTACGAGAGTGATGTTTTTTTCCGGTTTCTCGCTTTTGATGTCTCATAAGGGGGTTTTGTAGCTTGAATAACTACAGATAGAAAAATTTTTGCCTATGAAACCCATATATATTCTTGTAGTACAAATCAAAAATAAGAAAATAAGCTAGTTTTTATGCCTCCCAGGGCCGGAAAAAATTTTTGGCTGGGGGCCAAAGTCGGCCAAAACGCTAAAATGGCCAAAAAGTATGCTTCAAAGGCGCCTTAATAAGTCAGATTGGGCTATATATGGGGCAATACTGACTATATGGTTAAACAGTACACATATCGGGGTCGTTCAAATGCTATATGATTTTCCGTCTTCGTGCGTAATTTTTCGGTACTGGCCGGCCAAAGTTGGTGAATTTTGGGTCGAACTTTGAACTTAATTTTTTCGCTTATTTTGCTACATGGGTGGCTCAAATTTTGCATACAAAGGTTTTTTGGGACGGAGAATCGATTCCCGCTATCAGTTTTGCTGCCCGAGTAACTCAAGTTGCTGGGCTGGTTCCACTTGACCGTCTGAGGGGTCATGTCGGTAAACGCTTCCCGGAGGTCCATAGTAGGCTTTACTTTGCCTCTCCAAACTTTGTCTATAGGGGTTTTCTGGTGCGCCCAGCTCATTCCCGGTGTCCGTTTTGCCGTCTGACCCACCCATCTAGCTGTGCTGGTTCCACTTTGCCGTCTGGAGGGTCCGGTCGGTACCGACTTCCGGGAACACCATATAGGACTGTACATAGCCCGACAAAACATTGTCTATAGGGGTTTTCTGGTGCGCCCAGCTCATTCCTGGCATCCGTTTTGCCGTCTGACCCACCCATCTTGCTGTGCTGGTTCCACTTTGCCATCTGGAGGGTCAGGTCGGTGGGAGGTCATGATGGGGTCAAAAATGAAAATTTTCAAAAGTGGTCAAATTTGGTATCAAATGGAAGCAATAAGCGAGCTGAGCAACATTTGTCATAGAACTGCATGCTCAAAGTGGCTGTAGAGTGCTGTGCTGGGGTGGGGTGGGGACTTCGGCGATTATCGGTCAAAAATGAAATTTTTCAAAAGTGGTCAAATTTGGTACCAAATGAAAGCCCTAAGCGAGCTGAGCAACTTTTGTCATAGAACTGCATGCTCAAAGTGGCTGTAGAGTGCTGTGCTGGGGTGGGGTGGGGACAGGCCCGCACCCAGGATTTTGAAAAGGGGGGGTCCAAGGTAAAACGCAAGGGGGGGCCTGGGGGGCGGAGCCCCCCAGAAGTTGAAGAATTTTTGCCCAAGGACAGTACATTGGACGTTTATTTCTTGCAAACTGTGAGTTACAGCGCCGAAGGCGCAAAAATTTTTAAAAAATAGCTGTTTTTGCTATAAAAATAGCAAAAATTTTCCACTTTGTCATCCCAAAATGGGGGGTCTAGACTGGGTGCGGCCTTGGGTGGGGACTTAGAACTGCATGCTCAAAGTGGCTGTAGAGTGCTGTGCTGGGGTGGGGGGGACTTGGCGATTTTCGGTCAAAAATGAAATTTTTCAAAACTGGTCAAATTTGGTACCAAATGAAAGCCCTGAGCGAGCTGAGCAACATTTGTCATAGAACTGCATGCTCAAAGTGGTTGTGAAGTGCTGTGGTTGGTTGACGTCATGGCCCAGGACTGAAGTGAACTACGACTGCTCAAGCTGAACTGTGCATGCAACCTGTTTCCTGAAACACTATGGCACACCTCTAATGCATTCTCGAAACACTTTCACATTATACATACGCAGAATGCGTTCCCACTTGGCTGTGAGTCAGAGCGCCTCATGGCGTACCGTATTGAGCATATGCACACTATAATGACTGATCAACATTATATATATATGAAGGATAATTTGTAATGAAAAGCTTTATGCAGTATGTATTTATATAAAAGTAAATCTGCAAATTATTCTTATTATGACATACGCCAATATGAGCCTCGTTGTAGGACAGGCTCATATGTTAAGCGGTTGCAACTTGTTTTCCTTAATTTACAACCTCCTTACGGAACTCATATGTATTTCACAGGCTAGTTTTTGCTTATGTACAACCTGCCTACGAAGACTCATATGTATTTTACATGCGACGAAGGAGCACTTTTTGTTCTTGTATACATATACCTCATACTGGTAGCTCACACTCACACTTGGATAGAAGTGGGTTTTCCCCGCTTGACTATATATAAATTTTTGGTACAGATCGATCAGAATTTTTTTAAAACTAGTCTTATTCTAATGTTGCTTAGAACGCGGTTTTAAAACTGGGCTTAGTCTAGTGCCCCCATAAACGACCTCTACCCCAAATTCGTATATATATTTAGCATTTTAATTAAATATTTTTGCGTTGTGAGCACACTTTCTAACACAAGGTGAACGCATACTTAATTCAAAATGCTAGTTCGCATACCCTGTCATAAAGTCCTGGCTGCGCCAATGGGGGGGGGGTGGCACCCCCCATTCGCACCCCCCCCTTTTTTGGCACCCCTCACCATACGGTGCCCAGGAAATTCCAACTTTTTAGGAGTTTAGGTCAAAATTTTCAAATCTTGTGGTCAAACGTTGACCACTTCTGGTCCCACCACCGCTTTTTTCGCCCAGAGTCCAGAGAAAAACAAGACCGCTGCTCTGCAGTCTCTTGTTTTGGCATATTTATATATTCAATTCATTTTTTGTATATATATAATTCTTCTCTTTTTCTACAGGTTTCTAGGATGCAGAATCAGGAGGAGGATGCAGCTAATCTAAATGAATCTAAGTTTTGCTCAGATCGCTCCTCCGGTACGGCTAATGATGGCAGTGGCGATACGGATACCAAGTTTGGGAACGATTTGACTGGTCATAGTGGTTTGATTACTCCTGATTCTTCCCCGTCTCCAGAGCATTCTGTGAGCGACAACAGCGGCAATACCAACGCTGCCAATTCCGCACTGCAGGAATTCTTCGCAGATGAACCGGATGGACTGGGACGTCCGCCGCTCAGCGAACGACGTCGATTCTCCCAGCCGCGTCTAATTTTGCCCAGTGAATCTGGGGACGGCGACGGCTCCTTTCACACTCCACGGGCCCAGCTGTCCACTCCAGCCCGGCCCCCCGGTGGTGGCGGAGCCCAGATTCCCTTGCCCAGACCACCTGGAGCCAGGAATGGACATCTCCCATCGGGTTCTTCTGGCACTTCCCGCTCCCATAGCCATCCGTTGATGGCAGTTCCTTCTGGTGCGACCACGCCGGTCATTCAAAATCAACCGGTCACCTCTGCTGCTGCTGCCGCTACAAATGAACTGCTGGGTCTGCCACAGTTACGACGACATAACGGCCTGGATAGTTCCAGCAATAGCAATTCTTCCATTATCAGGGAAATGGGCAGACAGCTGTCAGCTGCCGCAGACCGGCTGTGAGTTCTCAGGAATTAAGTTTAATATAAACGAATGTACTTTTATAGTTTTTAAAGTGCTGTTTCTGGATTTCAATACTGAACGCCGCATTGCTGGTCCTGCCCAGAGTTTTGTTGGCCTTGAACCGGGGCAGTGCTAACTTGTGATGACGCTGGTTATAGACACGAAGCAAAGTTGTTTGAAAATTTACCCTGAAAACTCAATTTTACTGGCAGCTTTGAGACGGAAGAAGACCCGAATCCTGGAGACGGCGACATCCAGGTTTAGGGAGGAATGCCTCCCACCCCCTGTGGGATAGGTCTTTGAGAAACCTACGTAAGTTTGTGACTGGTAAAACTCGAACCACTTGTATATAGTACAGCCTTTGAGTTTCATTGGTTTTGTTGGATTGTTTGCGTTTTTCTCTTTTTAGACCATCCACTGGGACGTCGTCTCGCACGCCTGCGGCTGGTCGGCGTTCAGGTCAGCGTGCTGTGTCGGCCGGTCAAATCCTGGACGCTGCCGCCAGCTGCGCAGACATTGAGACGCCCGGTGGTCCTTCCACTTCCTCTAGGCCGGTCACCCCAGTTTCCGCAGCGGAGGTGGAGGATCAAACGGAACAGGTGGTTCGCAGCTTCATGATCAACGCCTACAATCGAGATTTTTCCAGCGCCCTGATGCTGGAAGAAACCGCCGACTCCACCTCGGACAGTTTCTACAGTGCCTCTGGAGGAAGTGGGCGCTTGTCGGCTGGCGCCGGGTCGGTGGTTTCCCGGACGGGCCTGGAGACGCCCAGTGTGCCGGAATTTGACCGGGTTTCCAATCCGTTGAGGTTGGTTTTTTGGAGATTTTGATTTCTGATTTGATTTTTGATTTGAAGTTTGATATATAGTAAGTGGCTAACAGAAGTTGGAAACGTGCATCTTTGATGGTGAAAGAGTAAAGTGGACCTGTGTATTTGTAAGCGAAACTGTACTTACAAAGCTCTTTTCGACTAAGGTGTAAATTGGCTAACAGCTGGCAGCATTTATCTTTTTTCATGTTTAGATTTAAGGTCTGTAGGTGTAATTGTGATCTGCGTTTCTATTCTTTTCTTTTGTTGCTGTCATGTTTTTGCCTGTTCACAATTTGTTATTCAGTCCGGAATCCGTAATTGGTCGACGTCTGGCCATCATCGGGGACGATATCAGTCGTCGCTACGGAGAAGAACTGGACTCCATGGCGCGTCAGCTCCTGGATCAAGTCCCAGATCTGGGAGCCAGAACGGCCTATGAGGCCTTTGCCCGGGTTGCCAGACGGTACGTACGTTAGGTTAAGTAGTATTTATTGTTGTGATACATGCCCACTAAATCAGTATTTTGTGCTCTTTTTAGCTAAAACTACATGATTTACGTACAGCCTAAGCGTATATTTATGCGCCCTTGCAAATTAAGAGGTTTAGTTTTTGGTTCAGCTTTTTCTGCTTGGGTACATTGAAATCAATTTTACTAAAGTCTGACCAAAAAATGTAGAAAGCGAAATTGTTTGCTTTATATCTCGTAAACGCTTCAAGATAACTGCCATAAATTATATATTTTCTGAACCGGAATGATGAGATCTTTCTTCTCGTGAAAAAAGTTTTTTGAAATTTCCCGTGCGATTTCAAAGGGTGCCGCTTTTATATGTCCAGAAGGATTGGTAAATGCTACAACCACGATTTTTTCAGGAAAATTTTCCCCTTGCCCGAATGTCCTACACACCAAATTTCAGCTTTGTTGGTTGAAAATTGCGTGAGTTATTCCATTTTTTAGATTTTCAAAATCCTTTGATCTTTGCCGCTTTTTCGACTTTGACTGGTTGTTACTCGCCACTCGCTCAACGAAAAAATTTTTTGATTGGATTTTCAGGACCGCCTGGGTGTCCGCTTTCATCTGATATACGTGGTATTTCAAAATTTGAAAGTCGATTTTTCGAAAAATACCACTTTTTGACCCAAAATTTCGGCAAAGCGAATCCAGCAAAAGTGAATAAAAATAACATAATCATAAAGTTCATTATGAGCTGAATCCAACGATATAAAGTTTTCGTGGCTACGACTTATATTGCGCCAGCAATGAATTTTTAAACATTTTCCTTATTTCAGCTGGTTTTTGCTAGTTTACGCTGGTTCAGGTAAATCTAGGCGGCAACATCAAAGGAAGCCAAAAACCAGCTTGAAATAAGGGAAATGTTTAAAAATTCATTGCTGGCGCAATATAAGTCGTAGCCACGAAAACTTTATATCATTGGATTCAGCTCATAATGAACTTTATGATTATGTTATTTTTATTCACTTTTGGTGGATTCGCTTTGCCGAAATTTTGGGTCAACAAGTGGTATTTTTCGAAAAAATCGACTTTCAAATTTTGAAATACCACGTATATCAGATGAAAGCGGACACCCAGGCGGTCCTGAAAATCCAATCAAAAAATTTTTTCATTGAGCGAGTGGCGAGTAACAACCAGTCAAAGTCGAAAAAGCGGCAAAGATCAAAGGATTTTGAAAATCTAAAAAATGGAATAACTCACGCAATTTTCAACCAACAAAGCTGAAATTTGGTGTGTAGGACATTCGGGCAAGGGGAAAATTTTCCTGAAAAAATCGTGGTTGTAGCATTTACCAATCCTTCTGGACATATAAAAGCGGCACCCTTTGAAATCGCACGGGAAATTTCAAAAAACTTTTTTCACGAGAAGAAAGATCTCATCATTCCGGTTCAGAAAATATATAATTTATGGCAGTTATCTTGAAGCGTTTACGAGATATAAAGCAAACAATTTCGCTTTCTACATTTTTTGGTCAGACTTTAGGTTTCTATGTTGCGCACATAGACGTAGTAGCCGGCTCGGCTCGCTAGGGCCGGGGCTGTGGATTTCTGCTTTCTAATTTATGTTTGATTTTGCTTTGTTTGGGTATAAAGAAATAATAAAAACTTTATATGGGTATAAATTCGGAACTGTCGCCCGTTACTGAATTTTTTCTTTAGGTTCTGTCCTGCTAATTGACTTTGTGTAAAATTCTTGTTGATACGTATAGTACATACGTATATACAACTTCTTGTAGTAGTACTGCTGGGCTTATTCTAGGGAATTTTTGTTTGGGGCGGGGTGCCTTGGGGGCGAGTCACTTGGGGGGGCGAAAATTTTCAAAATTTTTCTAAAAATATGCTAAAAATTGCGCTATTTTCTACGTATTTTTATAGGAATCGTCAAACATAAGCGGATTTAGTGCTTACATTGGCAAAAATCGAGTAACAATCTCCGACGAAGCCGCAGAATTTGAAAATGTGGCCTTCTGAGCGATTTTTTAGTGCAAAAGTTGGTACCAAAAGGGGCACCCACTTTTTTTTTGGGGGGGGGAACGATTTTTGGGAGGGGTAAAGGTGTTTATGGGGGGCCCCACCCCCCACCACTAGAATAAGCCCAGACTATGTTTCTACATGGGTGTATTTTATATTTGTTTTAGCATCTTTCGCGAAGGTGTCATCAACTGGGGCCGTATTGCTGCCCTGCTGTCCTTTGGCTACAGAGTCTGTATGCAGGTGGTCCGGCAGGGCTTGCGAAGTTTCGTTGGCAGCATGGTTTCCCTCATTACTCGCTTTATCATCCATGAGCGTATCGGTGTCTGGATTGCCAGTGTTGGCGGATGGGTAAGGATCTGTTTTAAACTGTAAACCACGTCATTGTACAACAATTAATACGTAAAGTGTTACTCAGTGCCGAGAATCAGCGGAACGTTGACTACGTAGCGCTCTTTAGCTAGCAACCATGCAATCGTAAAAAAACTGACACGTGAAAAACAAAATATATATCAGAACAAAACCCTTCGTAAAACAGATATTAACTAATTCTGAAATTTTTAGTTTTTTCTAAGAGTCGTACATTTTACAATACGTATTCATCAGAGACCTATAAGATCAAGGCATTTCCATAATCCTTCTGAGAGGAAACTTTTATCAAACATGTATTTAATTTTTGCAGAATTTGTGCATTCCTAAGTCTGCTTTTGTATACGCTGTGTCGGGACTTTAGTTTTGCACTAATAGGGTGTACTCTAATTGGTTTCACTCCATCGTTTTTATTTGTTTAGTGCATACTTTGCGCTGTATTTGTTTTTTCAGCTATCCGTGCTCAATTATCAGGGACACGATTTGGGTGCCTTGGACGGTCTTAGTCCGACTGGGTCCGTCATTTTTCTGGGTGTAATGATCACAACACTTATGATACTGTACAAATTTTTTCCCAGAAAATAGCCGGTGCTCAGTCTCCAAGAAAACCAGTGATTGGAATGGAGTGCGCATTTGTATGCAATTATATGTACTGTGTCTAAGAAATGCCATCGTATACTTAAGCTGTTAATGATTATTTGTGTCATATAAATTTTTATTGCTATGTTATTGCAATGTAGTTGTTTTGATGTGTATGAAAGGATTGGGCGGAATTACGTATATATGTCTTCAATGTTGACTGTCAGTAGGGGGGAGTTTCAAAGTATTCTCCAAGTTGTTCCTATTTAGGGCCTGGCTTGGGACTTTGAGAGCTAAGCGATTCTGTACGAGGAGATGCGGAAAGTAAGTAGCGGGGGGTAACATCCACTTCTACACTAGGAGTGGGTTACAACAAGGTGTTCCCTCACATAACATGAGTCCAAGTGCAGCTTTTAGGAGTGTTGTTTGAAACTTTGAAGTTTCTAGAGTCAGATAACCCAAACTCATATTAATTCACATTTATATAAAATTAGTTTTTAGAAAAGTGTGTGTAGTGTATTTCATTGGTATACATTCATCTGATGCAAAATTGTCTTTTTGTCCGTTCATTATGTGCGTGTCGGTGACTGACTACATAATTTTTATTGCATACATATTATTTTCTTTAGTTGTGCCTTTGTGTTGTTTGTTTCTATTTACGCTTTTGTACATGTGTACAACGTCATCTTACGCTTTTGTACATGTGCACAACGTCATCTACTTAGGATTTTTAGTAATTTTTTTGTTTTTACTCCTGCAAACCTGAGATGTTTTTTGCATCCAAAAGGCAGAGCACTGCATTCTTAGATTCCTTTTTTTTCTTCGACGGAAGAAGTGTTCCATGGAAATTGGGCAGCTTGTAAGCAGGTCCTTTGAAGTCAACATTTTGCGGTGCCTTCTTATGTAATTTGGTGTTGTCTGAAAATTTCGGTAATATATATTAGCCTTTTTAGCTTCCTGCGTTTTCTTTCCCCCAGGTGCGATTGGAAAATTTGAATCGTTACAGCTTCGCCCTTCTTTTTTTTATTTCGCGCCCCTTTTCAGGACTTAGGTAGCACCTATGTACTTGTAGGCCTTGGTGATATAGTTTGTTCTAACTTGGCGTTTATCTTGCTGTCCATAATACTCCGTCTACTAGGGATCGACCGGAACTCCAAAAAACCGGACCCGGAACCGGAAACGGAACTGGCTTTTAAAAACCGGAACCGGAACCAGAACCAGCTCTTTAACACTACAAAAATCGAAATTTTTTTCTGACGTTTTGGACAAATTTTGCTCAATTTTTCGTTGTTTTGTAGTTACTACAACATTGTAATAACGTTTGAATTTTATTTTATATAGTTATTTCAATGCAAAAACATGAAATTGCAATTTATTAAGAGAATTTTGGGCTTCTGTAAATTTTGTGGGGAGGAACTGACTTAATGACTCTTTTTACGCTTGATTAGTCTTCAAGTGACATCCAACAGGGCAGGTTGAACACTGACTGCAGAACGAAAAGGAGAGGTCACTTCTTAATGACCTTTGCACTTCTCTGCCCACAAATTTTACATCTTCAATATTAGGAGTTTAGTAGTTTAATTTAAAAAACGGCATAATTTTCAGTTACTTTCATGGAATTCAAGTTAGAAATTACATAAAAGAAGAAGAAAAAACAAAAGAAGAAGTAAATCTAGACGCTAACCAGAAATCAGTTTTTCACAGCAGACTTGATTAGCATAGGTGTATTAGCATAAATATTAAAGTATTTTATTAATTTTGTGGCAATGTTGTGGAAGTGGATCCAAATGTTTGAAATCAATTGTTTGAAATTAATAGTTGTTCGAAATGATTTTAAGTTTAATGCTTTTAAATTGAATTTCAACAACTTTAAACATGAACTTTAATCTCTAAGCTGAATTTCAGTGGAACTTACTCTTCTTACCTTTTTCAGATTCTTAATTTGCTAAACTCCTAATTTTAAAGATGTAAACTTTATGGGGAGAGAAATGCAAAGGTCAAAGAAGTGACCTCTCTCCTTTTCGCTCTGCAGTCAATGTTCAACCGGCCCGGTTGGGTGCCACTTAAAGACTAATCAAGCGTAAAAAGGGTCTTAAGTCAGTTCCTCCCCACAAATTTTACAGAAGCCGAATTTTGTCTTATGGCACAGTTAAACTATAGCTTTAAGATTTTAATTATACACGGTATAAATATGCTATATATATATTTATATTATTCGAGCACATTTTCTTTGAATAAACGACATCTATATTTTTACATTGTCGAATTTCGATGAATAATTTATATAATCGAATGCAAGTTGACTTAAAGGAGACTTAATGGCAAATAAAATTTAATTTCTTACTTGATTAAGCTGACTTTTAATTTTAAATTAAGCTAAGTAAGTAGACAGAAATTGATTCCACGAAATTTTTGCGAGCACCAACAACTGCTCCTTCGATCAAATAAGTCATAAACATGTTTAGTTTTTATCTGGCTTGCCTGATAATTTCTAGTCATAATCAAAAGGTTCATTTAACTTAACTAGAGCTTCAAGAAAAGTGCAGCATTTTCAAATCAAAATAAAAAATTGTCGCGAAAAAATTGTCGCCATTGACATTTTTAGAAAATGAGAAATACCTGTTACAATTTTAGTTTACTTTTATTCTCTCTGTACTCATAACAAAATTAAAATAAATATTCCGAAAATTACAAATGTTGAACAAATTTCGTATCTAATATCTAATCTAGCTGTATATATTTGGCTATGAACTTAGGTATAAACATCAGCTACATAAGCTAAACTTGCTTAGAACATCGGCTTTTATATAATTCCTTAGCTTGTCATTAAAACTTAGTATATATAATTACTTTGTTAGTGGAGTTTTCTGAGTAAAATGCAAATGGCTTCTGCATGGTTGCAATACATACATAAATTTTCATCCATTAATCATATAAGCCAAAAGTTTTTCACAGGTTTCACAGAAAGTTGAATTAAACAATTTCTCCAAGTTGAATTAAACGAAATTTCTCCTTTTTGGCTAGCTTCATCTGAATTTTGAAATTTTAAATGACGTTTCTTCAAAATATTTTTTAAAACCCTTGCTATTTGTTCCATCCGTAATTTTTTAATTCTGTTTATCTCCGTAATAAATTAATTACTGAACAAACATGCAATAAACTTAGTCCATGCTATTTAAACAATGAAAACGGTCAAATTTAAGCATAAATTGACATTTGAGCATTCAACAGTGCACTGTATAATTCTGAAATAGCGTAGGTCTACGCCAAAGCTTCAATGATTTCATAGTATTAGGTATCTTCTACCAATACTTAAATTTAAAAGTGTCGGTGGACTTGTGCTATCTATTAATCTGATTTTAGGTATATATATATATATATTAAGTATTGTTATTTTATAATGTATTAATATTCATAACACCGATACATTAGACATTATTATTATAAACTCTAAACATTCTAAGTAATGAAATAGCGCCGCAGGCGAAAATTTTTGAATAAATCATATTCTGGTTTAGAAAAGAACCGCAGTTTTTCAAAAAGTTTAACAAAATTTTTGAAAATTTTAATAAAATTTTGCTTTCGATAATAGGCTAAAATTGGTTCCGGTTCCGATACGTTTTCAAAAACCGGAACCGGAACCAAAAAGTACCGGAACCGGAATTCCGGTCGATCCCTACCGTCTACCTTTGTTTGTAACAGCACCCGTGAACTAGAAAATGTTTAGAAGCTGTTAGATTCCAGCGAGGATCAAAACTGTTGTATATCATACTTCCTGTTTGATTTTTTCCTGTTATATCGCACTGTGTTTAGCTTTGCATAATAATATACTCGTATTATTCACTTTTTGTTGTGTTGAGTCTTTATTTTTTGTATCGAGCATTATTTTGTGTTGTAGATTCTTGTTTTTTCACAGCTAAATTTTATGTTGCCTACATTAGTTTTGAATGATGACATTTTTGCACCTACAAGTTGACTTTTGGCTGACAATTTCGATTTGAAGCTATTCCAGGATTTATTTGGGATTTTTTGTAAATAATTTGTTCTTTTGTGATTAATTAATTATCTTTTAATTTTGTAATACAATTAATACGTATGATTTGTTACTTATGACGTATCTTGCTCAGTTTTGTTTCGCCTTATTTCAAAGCAGTGTTCATTAGCTCAAAATCTACTTTTTTTACATTTTCTGCGTTATAATCATATGCTTTCTCTGGTTTTACTAGAATTAGAAATATTAGATTGTGCTACTTTTCTTCGTTTCGCAGCTACTAATTGGCGTTTTGTTTTGTTTCACTTGTAGAATCTGGTTCCTAATTTGCATAATTGGTGCGTTTGTTGACTTCTGTAAGTCCTGTAACAAAATCTGCATTACAACTTTTGCCTTGAGTTTAGCTTTTTTCTTTATAGTAGCACTTTTCTGGCATTTTTTATATTCAGCAACTTTGTATGTGCCTATCCATATGGCTTTATCTTGAGTATCTCTGATGTATCCTAGCTTTTTATAGTTCAGTATTCTAACATGCCTGTCGTACCAAATTGTTAGCACACAGTATTTTGGATATGTCAACTATTGTTGATTATGCTTTTCCGTTTGTTTTGTCCGCAATAACAAACTCGGGTTATTTGTTTCTCAAAATTTTTTGGAAACGTTTGTGCATTATTTTGCCGGTGTAATGATTGTACTTGTACGTCATATTGATTTTTGTAATTTGTATTTGCGTTTTTCATTAAAATTCTGTACATACTGCACGTACGATACGGGTAGGTCAGTAGATATGAAATAACCCACGAGTAGATGATTTTGCTCGGCGGGCGATACTAAGGCAGACGCACGTCACACACCTGTGTGTAACCACTGGAACCGGTAGAACCGGAACCAGAAGGATTTTTGGAACCGGAACCAGAACCGGTAGCATTTGGAACCGGGCCGGTTCCAGTGTAATTTGACTCAGCTGATTTGAAAAATGTTACCAAAAATTAAGTTATCTGCATGCAAATTTTGAAAATTTCTCTAGCTTTTGAATTTAAATTTTGACCCTGCGAATTTATTAAAATTTCTCTATCTTCTGAATTTAAGTTTTGAGCCTGAAAATTCTTAAAATTTCTCCAGCTTTTTAATTTAAGTTTTCGGTCTGAAAATTCTTAAAATTTTTCTAACTTTTGGATGTTGCTTTCTGGGAGTCCACCGAAACCCATTTTACGGTAATACTCTTCAACAAGTAAGAGTTTAACTTTTTCTTGTATGTTTATGTTGGCAAGATACCCACCTACGGCGTTAGAAAATTTGAAGCTGATGATTCCTACTGGAGTCATCAACTTTGAAACATTTTTACTCATTGATTACTTGGAGTTAAGAAGACATCTTTACATAATATAACATAACACGCTAAAATCATGACGAATTTCGCAAAATTATGCTAACTTCGCTAAACTAGCGAACTTTGCAAATGCACCAAATCTTGAGTCCAAATTAGATTTTAAATTTTTTGCAAATTTTGGTAGATATGGAGAAACCCTCAAATTAAGTAAATTTTAAGGTAACTTTATCGCGAACTTCATTAAATTTAGCGAAATGTCTTTGGGGATTTCGCAAAAAATTAACTTTGTTTTGAGCTAGTTCATTCATGCAAATAAGCTTGTATATATATATATACGTATATATATACTTAGTAAATTATTTTGGAAGCTGTTTCAATAACAAACAATTTACACTTACACAGTATATATAGATGTAGCACAATTGCAGAGTACAATTAAACTAGAAAGTTTTCATAAAATGTACAAACATGCCTTGTAAAATTTGAAATTGTACAAAATTGTCTGTGCAATTTGAAATTGTACAACAATGTTTGTACAATTTAAAACTGTACGTACAATTTCAAATAGTACAAAATTTCTAGTACAATTTGAAACTGTACAAAAT
The DNA here is from genome assembly GCA_030248195.1 of Trissonchulus latispiculum. NCBI lineage: Eukaryota > Metazoa > Nematoda > Enoplea > Enoplida > Ironidae > Trissonchulus > Trissonchulus latispiculum. The sequence continues at coordinate 91,433 of JASAND010020615.1, read as the reverse complement.
TAGAAACAAGATCTATTTCGAACTTCAAAAATTGCAGTGCTCGGACAGTTCCTACTTTTCCTACTTTTTTCCTAACTTTTCCTACTTTTTTCCTACTTTTTCGTATGTTCCTACATTTTTCCTAGTTTAGGTCAAAAATTCCTACTTTTTCCTACTTTTTTTCCTGTGGAAGACGAAATCGGCCTGATTTGACAGAAAATTGTCCAAAAAATCGCTGACTTTTTAATAATTTGGAAATAACCTGCAGTTTGTTTTGCTATATTCCTTACAATAAGGGAGATAATCCACCTTAAAAATTTGCAGCATCAATCCCAGATATTGGGCTTGGACACGTTAGTTTAGCAAACAAGTGGGATCTTATTAAAAATTTAAAGCTACGTACCTCCCAGGTCCAGATTCCGCATAACTTGACAAAATTAGCTGAAATTTGGTGTGGGTGTGTTTTCGACCGGGCTGCGTTAAAACATCGCACAGTTTTCGGTTTCGCTAGATTAGATTTTTTCAGATTCACAGGACCAGTGGAAAAGAAAAATTCTAGCTTTGATTTTGCTGTAAAGTTGAGGTGGTTTTCTGGGTTCATAGAACAGCAGATTAAGCTTTTAGCTTTCTATAAGCTACGATTTTAAGTTTAGGATGCAAGCTTACATGAGTGCACTGTTGTATACGAGCTATCAAAATGATCAGAAAGGGATTTCATATTTATGTTCTGCGACCTCGAAAACTCCTATACAACTTTAGAGTAAAATTCGGTTCCCCTTGGTCTCCTCTTGCGAATCCAAAAGTTTAAAAACCGAAAAATTTTATGTTAGTCTGTATATATTCAGCTTTGTCGAAAACATACCCAAATCAAATTTAAGGTAATTTAGTCAAGTTTTGCGGACTTTGGGCCTGGGCAAATTTTCGCAAGACCCAAAGGTCATAATATTCCACTAAACTCAGGTTTTGACTAACAACGAATTGTCCGCTTTAAATGCAATTTTGAGCTGTTCACTTGACACAGCCCAGAAAGAAAGGAAGTCATGTACCACCGAAATCTTAAGAATTCGGACCTCCGTTGGGACTCGACTGACTTTTTCCTTGGTGCAAATTTTAGAGGGGGCGTTAAGTTTTTCGAAAAAATACTGGAGACTAACTAATTTTTGTTGTTGAGCTAAAACTTATGCAAATTTAACCTAATTTTACGCTTAAAATAGCTAAGGAACATTAAAATGACCGAAAAATCCGGCGAAGCCGGAAACATTTCTGAAGTTTTACCATCAAAACCCTAGTTTTCTCGGCACGCTTGGGTTCTGGGGGGAGGGAGGGCGATTCTGAGGGAACCTGTTCCTGGGGGCCAAACCTATAGAAAAAGCCAGTTCGGACCGACGACGCTTCGTTGTTAAAAATACCGAAAATCGTTTTGCTAAAAATCGCATTTTTTGTTAAAAGCTGCATTATATAAATCACTTAAAATTATGTTTATAGATGACTTTAGTGCAGGTTCGCTAACACAAAAATAGCTTCCGGTCAGTGGTCAGTGAAATTTGACGTCTCGTTAAGATATGGAGGTTACTCTCATTCTCGTGGAAAGTAGCAAGTTGCTAAACGCTATCGAAATGTTTCTACAACTCTCCAAATATAAGGTTTTAATTTAGTAGAGGAAGGTATAAAATGCCATGCACAAAATTCGCTCGATAGCTCAAATTTTGTATATCTTGGGCCGGTTGGGTACATGGACTCTGCCGGCTTGTATTCAAAATTTCAGGTTGCTAGCTCATCTCTATCGCCCAAACTGGTACTGACACTTATATGATCGCTTTTAAAGGCTTCAGGACGAATGAAGAATTGATTGGGCCGTACGGAAAGTTTCATAATGATGTTCTGTTGAAGACAAAATTAGATAACTTGCCGACAAAATGGATTGTGAAGCCTGAACATTCCTACTTTTTTGTTAAAATTCCTACTTTTTGTTCCTACTTTTTCCTACTTTTTTAAAAAAATTGTTCCTACTTTTTTCCTACTTTTCCAAAATCGCCATGTCCGAGGCCTGAAATTGACAATCTGAATTAAACAAACAATTCTAATGAGGTCTCCATAGTTCAAATAATCTGAAGATACAATTGTTAATAGCTAAAAATTATGGTCAATTTTGGATTGAATTGGTTTTTGGCCTTCAGCTTGACATCAGAGAAAGTGAAGTTACCAACATTAAATTGTGAAAAAGGAGGCATACGAACAAGTCAAATTTGCAGTCAATGCAATCACAAAACAAGCTGACCCCTAAAAGCAAGAGTGCATAATTGCACTATATAGAAGAAGAAGAGTAAGCCACTAGAGGGCTCCTCTTCTTGGCATTGCGTAACGGTGCTCCGACCACAATACGCGAATGTTCCCCCGTTTGGTGGGGGGGGGAGGTAGCAGAAAAGAGGTCCCCGTTTGGTGGGGGGGGGGGGTAGCAATGAAAGGTCCCCGTTTGGTGGGGGGGGGTAGGCGAAAGGGGTCTCCGTTTGGGGGAGGGGGTCGCCAACAGCCAATCAGATTCATCCAATCTTAGCTTGACTTGTAGACCAACCCCTCAAACGGGGACCCCATTCTGCCTACCCCCCCCCCCAGCAAACGGGGACCCCTTTTGCTTCCCCCCCCCCACCAAACGGGGGAACATTCGCGTATTGTGGTCGGAGCACCGTTACGCAATGCCAAGAAGAGAAGCCCTCTAGTGGCTTACTCTTCTTCTATAATATAAAGGAATAAATTATGGACTCTTGCTAAAAGGGGTATGGTTCTGCGGCTAAGATTATAGAATGTAATATTTCATTTAACGCAACAGTTGATGATGCCTCAGCATTTTTAGCTACAGTCCACACTGAATCAAGCAGTCAGACAAAAGTTGCTCTCAGTTTCTGATCTCATATCTTTGGCAAAATAAAACAAACCTACCAAAATCGTTTTGTCGCTTTTCAACTATTCTAGGTTAGCTACTTCTACCTATTTTTATTTCAGCAGAAATAGAAACAAAAATAAAATAAAATCTTTTTCGTAGCAACCCGCTTTGAGCAGTTAAAAACTATAAGAATTTGTTCCTAAACGGGTTTTAAATGCAGCCACTTTCATCACAAAGGTTTAGTTGAATCTATATAACCTGCAGGTACGAAATAAGCCCTGTACGGAAGTGGAAAAAGAAATGTAGGATTTCCTTAATTCTGGCCCAAAACTCTCTGAATTTGTTGTCTATGTTCTGCAGTGTCCAAAAATCAATGATAATGGGTCATTATCAATCAAGAATCAAAAGCAGTTTTCGAGTTTAGTAGGAAAGAATTTTCTCCACGTTCTACTATTTTGCTTCAGCTAAGCTTTAAGCATTTACCAGTGATGGAACCGGGTCACTTAGGCTTGACCCGGTGACCCGGTTGAGCCCTGACCCGGTGACCCGGTTTTCCAAAAAATTCCAAAATTTGCAAAAAATTTTGATTTTGCCTAAGAACGCTAAATTTTTGGCTACCATTTCAATCACCACCTCGAAAAGAATAACTATGACATACATATATTTGCTCTAGGTTTTTTAAATGCATTTGATGGTAGCTCTAGCATTTTCTAAATACAGATTTATTTATGCACAGATCTGCATTTATGCAGATTTTAATTGCAAAACCAATAATTTATACGTCTGCGAACTTGTCCAAATACACGGAGTACTTTAAAAATTTCTTTTTCATTATGTATATATTGCGTTAAATTAAATTAAATTGTTCACATATATACCTTCAACGTTTACCTTGGTTGCGAAAATAGTCTGCAAACCATATTTTACTGAATAGAGTTATGTTTATAATTAATCATAAAACTTATTAAGCTAAAGCTAAAAAGTTAGACAATAATTTGCCAGAGACAGACAGATTCAAATAACATCAAGCTGCGAAAATGCTCAAGACTAAAATATAGAAAAAGCCAATTAATATTGGACATTGAACAAAAATCTAAGCTAAAATTTTAGCTTGGTAAGCCAAAAATTTCTAAAATTTGGGGTAAATTCAGAAAACCGGGTCAAGACCGGGTCGAAGCTCTTGACCCGGTGACCAGGTGACCCGGTCCAAAAAGTGACCCGAACTCACCCGGTGACCCGGTGACCCGGTTCCATCTCTGGCATTTACCAGATGCAGCCAGTCGCCTAGCTGGATACATGTGAACTGTTCCAAAATCTGCCAACCTCATTTGCATAAATGCTGTCACCATCTAAAACTGTTTCAATAGACGAAGTTGAAAGGGGGTGCCTTGAAAATATTTTCTCAATAGAAGTTTCACTTAAGGGATGATAGTATATAGAAATTCAAGAAAATTATCAAATGCACAAATACGCAAATGCACAGATATATATACGCATAGAAAGCGAAAACTAAAAATAACAAGTTACCCCTTAAAAGGGGAATAAATACCGCCGTAGTGTTTGAAATTTATGTGTTCAATGTTTTGTTTGTTTTGCTTAGAACATATTGTTCTACTGTATTGTAACGCTAGCATTTGACTAGTTTAAACTCCCCAACATTTGGGGTTTCTGAGACAAATGAATGACAGTATTTTATTGGAAAGTATTTATTGGAAAGTATTCAATTGTGAAGGTAAAATTTTGCCGGAAGAGGGATTCGATCTTCGTCCGGACCAGTGCTAAGCGGACACTCTAACCACTGCACCACTCTGACATTAACGACTATTTAATTTATTGACTAAACCGCTAGAAAGAAAATTATGATTAAATTATATCTATGTTTATTTTAAACAATTTATTCTATGTAAATTCTAAAGCAATGTAGATGCAAGAAATACAGTGCAAGCGCAAAATCAATCTTTTCACACAAAAATTTTAATGGCAGTACATATTAGCTATATTTATTGATCTGTTAAACCTCTGCCAATCAAGTGACAGGCAAATAACGCCCGGTTTTCGGTAATATGAAAAAAGGCAGACAGTGATCGTTTGCAAAACAATTTACAGAGCAAAGAAATTGAAGAAAATGGACTATAACAATGCTGTAAAAATTGCAAAATCATAGAAAACCTGCTGGGCAAAAAAACCTGCGTACTAGGGACATGTGTTGAAGATAGGACCAAAATCCTCCGCGCCAAACAATTTACATGCAAAACATAGGAATTCAGATGGGTCAACCCATTACAAGTATACCGCCTCCGGCGGTATAAAAACCACCAATTATCATGTTTAAGTTTGCTATTACCACATAGTAGGCCCCCTTCGGTTAAAAAAACGAGCTCAACCCTATACTAGACCACTGTTAAAGATAGCCGAAGCTTGCATTGCGAATAGTTTTATAGTGCTATTCCTATCCATTTCCCGTGTAAGTAGTTCTGCCTCCAGGCAGAACAATAATGTTTACTGACTGCACCAGCTAGTCAACTGTCCGCAGCCAACTGCGGGGTCTCACTCTCAAGTTGATGTTTGTCTTGTTGTCACTTTGGTAATATTTATCATAACAAGGTAAACTTATAAAGTTAAAAGCACATCTAAAGTCTAAGCACAATTAAGATATTACAAGCAGGTAGCAACGTTGGGACATCCAGTTTATAAGGTGCTATTTTATTAAGGTGCTGGTTTCTGTCGGGTGTTGTGAGACAGAGTATATATACCTTATATAGTTTTGATTTTGCCATTATATATACTTACAGTACAAAGTCGAGACACCCAATTAGTTGCTATGACTGGTCGGATACGAAATGAACATTTTTCATTTAGCAACCTGTGGGCTATATTTCCAGTGGTGACGTCAGTATAAGCAAAAAGATTTTGAGGGTCAAAAGATGGCTATTTTCAAGGAGTTTTTTCAAAATTACTGCCAAATCTTACGGACAATTTTGGTCCATTTATACTCAATCGGTACACATTACACAGTTTAATTACGCACTTTATCAATGCTGCTGTTCGCTGCTTCAAGCGAGCGATTTGACCGAAAAACCATTTAGGCAAAACTGCGATTATTTTATTTCGAACATCGATTTCTCAAAAGCTACTCGACGGAGTCCGGAGATTTTTGGCAGAGAGGAAATTCGCACTACTGTGGAGGAATGTTTTTCTCGGTTTGGGTCTAACAAGAGTAGCAAGTAAACAGTTCGAAGCTGCTAATTTCGTGTTACCGTGCATTTGGCCGATTTTCTCGATCGTTAAGATCTGTTGTGCCCAATCCAAGAACGTCCCTCGTCCCATATGTCCTTCATAATATCATATCATGGCACAAAAAGAACTTGGCCGATTCTACAGTTTTGAGAAATCGATGTTCAAAATTTTTTGGTCTATTTAGCCGTTATGTCAGAAAAGTTAATTTTTGCTAGTTTCGTAAACTCAAGCTTTCAAACGATGTATCTTTCCAACTCCCAAAATTGTGAAAGTTATATCATTTTAAAGAATTTACCACAAAACCACTGCACAAAAGGGGACCACCACCTTAAACATTTCCCCATGGTTCGTATTTTCAACTTGTTAGCCGTAGTTATACCTATATCGCTTGTCGCGACAGTGTTCACAAATTGTTACGTGTCGTAAGAAGTTTACTGTATTGTAACTTTTGTCGCGTCTAGCGTGCCTCTGGCCTATGAAATGTTGGCTCTCCGCGCTTATAAATAATGCACTAAAGTATCGGTCACTGCGATATTCAACAAAACATATCTGCCAACAAAACTTTCGGATCTTTTGCGCTTTCCCCCCCCCCAGCCCTAACTTTTGATTTTTTTGACCAATAACTTTGAAATTTGGTGTGGAAAATTTTGAAAAAAATTTTGCTGATAACATGCATACAGGGGTTTTCTGGGACGCTGAACACGAATCTGAAATCCGTTTTTCGATTCAGCGTTTCGTTAGCTCAGTATAAGCTAAAGTTGTAAGCTTAACATGTAAGCTTATACTGAGCTAACGAAAAGCTGAATCGAAAAACGGATTTCAGATTCGTGCTCAGCGCCCCAGAAAACCCCTGTATGCATGTTTTCAGCAAAATTTTTTGGTTCCCCTTGGTCCCCCCTTACCAGACAAAAATTTAAAATTTTTTAAAATTTTAAAATGTTTTAATTTTTGAATTCACCAGCCTCTAGTATGCACCCACACCAAATTTCAAAGTTATTGGTCAAAAAATCAAAAGTTAGGGCTGGGGGGGAAAGCGCAAAAGATCCAAACTTTCTAATTGTCAACAGTTTTGCCAACTTTGATTTTAAACATAAAAGGGAGTCACTCAGACTGCACCCTCTGCCTTCTCAGACCCCGAAAGGACTGAGAGCGATCCTCGAAGTCTCCGGAGAGACGCGTCTCACGCTCAGCAGAAGGAGCTTCCATTCCTCATCGTGACTTTGATTAGTTGATGTTTTGGAAAGGAAGCTGAAGAGACATACTACAGAACTGATCCTGTGAAGTATGACCTTGAAGAGAAATTTGGCAATCTCAAAACTAGATAACTCCCTGGTGCAGCATCAATCGGATAGGTTTCATAAAATACTGTCAAGTAAAAGCTAATTTGTTTCGCAACCGAAGCAAACTTTGAAAAGTTTCCCCCTAATTTGCATGAACAAGATCGGCTGATTCTGAACTTTAGGGGCGCACTTGTTGTAGGTTGTTTCAACGAGAATTCCGTTTCTGAGAATAGGAGTTAAGCTTATAAAGCTGGTGTCTCCTGCATAATTTTAATCATAAAGCGAATGAAAGTCCCATTTTATTTTCTTGCCATTTTTTTATTCTGCAAATAACATGTTTGCTACTTCTGTTTTTACGAATCGTGTTTGCGAGAACAGCTCATAAAACAATCTTACAATTACCTACGTTTGTCTCTGCGATATGCTCTTTCAATAGTTGCCAAACTGGTATTTTGCTACATCGCAAAAACTTTCAATGGAAGGTTGCTTCTGCTTGGTTTGTTAGTATAAACAGACCAGTTTTATCACTAAACGGGGCTTATTCTTTGTTGAAGCATTTAAATGACACCAAATGAAAACGATTTAATATCTTTATTTACTCACTCCTTCACTTCGTTTCAAGCAAGTTTAGGCTGCTTTAGTTTTAGAATTCTGGTCCATAAAATACTAGACAGCTATTTAGAGGTTTTAAGGGGAGGGGGTCGCCAATTTTCGACCATCTTCGATTTTTCTCATTTTCACTTATTTTGTACACCCCATGGGTCCCCAAAACAAGACAGTTGCATTTGTTGCAAAACTTTCCCTATCATTCACAATAGTCCTCCAAAAGTTAAACATAGTTAGGAAAACGAAAAAGTTAGGAAAATTTCGCGGTAACCAAATATTTGAGCGCTGTGTAAGAGCAAATGAGCTATAACTTGCCAAAATGTTAATCTGAACTAGGTAGCGTATTAATATCTATATGAGGCTTTTTTGCGTCAGCTCAGCGATTTTGTAGAAATTTTCAAAGTTGGACAAAGTCGGTTTTCGCACAATTCTGACTTACAAAAATGCCACCGAAGATATGTTTCGTCATGCCCTGAACTAACCATTCACTGCACAAATTTCGAGTATAGATATTAACACAGTGCACAAATAGAGTGCACAAATTCAATTTGCATACGCACAATCCCTGCTACTGCTTGGGAGTAGATCATACTTTTGGTTACCGCGTTGCTGTTTTGCCTCAAAATACGTAATTTTCTGAAATTTTTGAATATAATGGTCCATAAGTCGGGTGAAACCAGAGATATTCCAACCAAATTTGATGTGCCAATTTGCACGTATGAAAGGAAGATATTTGCTACGTTTCACTGCAATTGCTGGTGTTAAACCGTGGATGCATGCCTCAGTTCGGATGCCGGAGGCCTACAGTCAAAAAATGGCAAATTTTCAAATTTTTCAAATATAGCCAAATTGTAAATCAAATTGAAGCTCTCGATGTCCTGCACATTTTATCTTCTTGCACCAAGTCTCTACAAAGCATTATGAGAAAGTTAGAGCGGGTTAAAGTTTGAAGTAAATAACAGTCGGATGAGCTTGATCATCTTTCAAGCACCGTTACTTGCTAGCTACTTGGCGTACCATTTTCATTTGTACAGCAATAAATAGCCGCAGATAGAAGCTTTAATTTGATGTATTGTGCTTTGTGCTTTGTCATTGTCAACCTATGTCTACACGACTTCGAGACCCTCAGAGAGGTACAGTGACGTAAATTAAATACTAAATTGTAGGGATTTGAACTGCAATATCACCACCACCTGCCCGCCTACGGGCTCACCGGCCGCCGGCCGGCGATCGTACGGCCGGCGGCCGGCTCGTGAAACCCCGGCCGGCCTAAAACACTAGACGGGGACCAAAATCGGACCCACCCCCAGAATTTGTGCCATTTTTCGAAAAAACTTGCTTTCCCCAAAACAGATTCCTTCCTCAGACCTGGCCTTCCCCTCCAGAAATTTGGCCAAGAAAAACCCTGATAACAAACAGGCCTTAGCTAGAACGTTTGATTTCTGTTTTCGTTCATTCAGTTCATTTACAACAGACACTGAAAAAGAGAAGCTGTAGGTATAGGTGTTTGTTTTCTACGTTTTTGCAGTTCAATTTACTCCGGCAGACAGTCACTGAAAAATGGAAAAAAAAGAAATTAATTCAGTCGTATAATTTCATTCATTTCTACTCCGTCCCCCGTTCTCAGGGATTTGCCTCCTTTATGATTAAGCTTGTTTTGTTCAAACATTATCTTATATAACTGTGTCCTGCCCTGGACTCTAATCTAGCCTAGGGGAAATTAACATATAAATATAATAGCTACAGCCATCCCTCCCCTGCTTATATGGAGGGGAAAATTTCATTCAATCCCAAGTCTTTGCCAAAACCCAAACCCACGCAAAAACCTGTTTTCCAAACAACCAGTATGAAACCTTTCATAGACAGGCTACGGAAATCCTACAGGACTAAAGGAGAAGTTGTTTTCCAAGATTATGCCTATTTTGGACGGGGGGGGGCCTTCTGCCTGTTTTTTACAGATAACGCTCAAACTACATATGAATGTCTTCTAAGTATGGCGGGACACATCAAAACAGATTAACTATAGTTCGTAAACATGTTTACGGATACAAGACAGAGCAGGGAACTAGAATCGTTTGACTAAAAAAGTTTCCGCCTTTTTATCCCTTCTGAATTCTGGACTGCTGGCTCACACTTTCCTGCTAAAATCGGAAATCTGTCTAGAGTGCCAAACAAGCATAAGCTGCAAAAATGTTTTTTCCATGTCAGGGAGATGCATTACGTATCAAACCTATTATCCCTTTATGAAGAAATTTTATAGACTGTGATAATTTTAGTTGTGAAGAAATTTCCCGGATCCGTCGTGCTGAATCAAAAAAATTCGGTCTGAGAGCGGTTTCAAGGACCGGTCAGCCCAACAACATACAAAAACAGTGACACACAAAAGCTAGTGCTGCTAAGGACTACAATTTGGCTCCTGCAAGCTTAAATTCGACTTTCGAGTTAAAATATGAAAATATAGAAAAAATTTGAAAAATGTTAGACAAATTCGATCAGGCCTGAGCCCGACCGTGCCTGAACGGGCCAGAAGACCTGCTTCGAGTCATGGACACAACTCCCCTCTGGACAAGCAATATGTTTTACAGAGATGGTACTACACTACTAATTAGCTGTATACTATGAAATCTATTTTATCGGCCTAATGTTGTTCTACTGTCGCTTAAAAAATAAAGCAAAGACAGTTTCATTTATTATTCAAAAAAAACAATTGAACACCAAAAGTTAGACATCTTCAAACAGCAGCAGTCTACTCAAAACACCTAGAAATGGTCGACAAACTGTTAGAATTAAGCCTAAATAGGAATATTAAATATGGACTTTAAAACTTAACAGCATAATTATTTTTAAAACTAAAACATTGTTTCAAAGAAGAAAGGATAGCACTAAATCGAATCTTACTGCACAAAAGACAAGTATCATAAATTAGTCAATTTCAATAGCATGCTGCTGACGACTGGCTCACCCTTAGAGCTTAAGCCTCACATTGTTGCAAAGCTGAGGGCGTGCTCTTTCCAGTGCTATAAGCCATTTTGCTGTAGCTTGTCGCTATAAAATTTATTTTGATAAATTTGCCAAAAATTGCCGTTTCGGCCTATTTTAGCTCAACTTTGACAAGTGCCTACAGCATTGGAAAGAGCACGTCATCAGTTTTCCCACGATACGCGACTTAAGCTCTAAGGTTGTGTCGGTCGTCAGCAGTTATATATGCTGTTGAAGTTGACCCATTTTGCTTAGGGGAATTTTGACACAAAGACAATAGATTAAAATATTAAACCAAATGTTCTCTTAAAAACTTTAACGTCAATCTGAATTGTAACACTACGCAAATATGTATACATATATTAGACCATACATATAAAATAAACACAAAAAAACGACGACAGACACAATGTTATGTACACATTTATCACTAAACCAGTCGACAGTAATGCGCATCACCAACTTAAATCACACACTATTATTTCCTTCCTCCCAAAACAAAATGACAATTTTACAAAAATTACAAAAACTGCGACGGCGACAGAGGAGTGCCAAAACCGGGTATATACTGAAAACAGAACAGGACCAATATAGTATAACAAAAACAGGAACAAAACAGAAACAACAATTAACAACATCAATACCTAGCTAGTTAGCTCAATTAAAACAGTTTAAGGAAGGGGGTCCAGGTTTCGGGTCATTTTCAGAAAATCTTCAATTTCGTTAATGTCTACAAAGTACGTATATACATTATGAACCGGGTACAGTGTCCATCAGACATCTGCAGGAGGGAAAGTTCTGGGGGGGGGTGAACCGGCCGCAGAAGGCCGCCGGATAAACCGGATTTTTCCGGTTTTTGCCTAAAAACCGAAAAAATAAAAACCGAAAAAACCCGGATTCTGGGGGGCCTGATGGACCCCTCTGGTCTGGGGAGGTGTGAAGTCCAGGTCTGGTGGGAGGGTGACCCCCCAAGCACACGTATGGTGGCCATTACAATTCTGTATATGCTCAAATTTTATCAGTGCTAACTAGACACTCAAATGACGTAATCGTTTTTGAACTAAGTTATCTACAATAAATCGTTTACTGCGAAAATAACTGCAGAAAATAGCATGTTTTTAATAGCAAGTCAGATTATGAGTCAGATTAAAAGTGCTGAAAATAATCGTATAAAGAAAAGCAGAGAAAAATTTAGGGATTTTCTTCATTCCGCTATTGCAACATACGTCCCGACACCTTAGGTAGGTAAGAAAACAACCTCCCGCATTTTACTATAGCTAAGCAATAGAATCCAAACTTGGCTACCGACCGATATATATATACTCAGTTAAACGCAAATCATAAACGTCAAAATATGTTTACCGACATTCACAGCACATGATGACGTCTATACGCATTTATTTATAATAACAGGTTGCAAAAACGCGCCTGCCGACAAAATGGGTTTTTACGTACGCATGTATATATATGTATATACGTATATAACCATCTGAAATACTGAAATTTTCTGCGGCTGTAAACACTTTCTTAAAAATAAAACCCAAAACACAAAAATGAATGCAGAAAAAAACAGAAAATAATATGCACGCACACATGCAGAGGAACAAATTTTTCAGCGCGGAATGCGCTGGCTAGCAAAAAAACAAAGAAAAAACTTGGACCCCCTAAAATGCTGTGTTTACAAACTATACCATGGCAATAATAGCAACTGAAAAATATTTTTATTTTCGCACAATTTCACACATTCAAATTCGTATATATTAGCACAACTACTTCTTTATATATATAACCGATAGCTAAGCTTTCTGCTCAGCTTTCATCGTAAACAAAATGCGTTTCGTCATATTTTATTACGTAAGGTATATATGTATACGTATGTACATGATGCTAGCAGCTTTCATGGTTTCCGACAAACAAACAAATTATACGCAATAGGATAGGAGCGGCAAATACTTCAAATATATAATGGACGTTCACCCCTCTATGTACACATTTTTATGTAATCTGAAGATAGCTTATACGTAGTTCCTCCAAAATGCTGTTTTGCATATGAAAAGCGTAAACAAGCCAATTTACACAAAGTATATATATATATATATATATATATATATATATATATATAATGTATATATACGTATATATATATCTAACGCACACAAGCAATGAAGCCCCTGTCATTCGCAGCAGGTGAAGTTAGTTCCCCAGATTGTATACATACGTAATCAAATATTTTTGTAGAAAGCAAATTATATATACATACTAGACAGTTTCACCTACTGTTATGCAACCAAATAGTCAACGTATGCAGCATTCTACAGCCGGCACGCGGGCGAGGAATTTGATCAAATCATGAAGTATATACCGGGATAAACAACCTGCATACAAAAGTAGCCAGGCAGTGGTAAATTTTAATACAAACACTCACCCGGTCAGTACGGTGAGAGTTCGGACGGTAAAAAGTCAATTAAACACTTACAAAGAGCCGGTATTGAATCTGTTCTTCCACAAAAACAGTTTAGTATTCTCCTTATTGCTAGATATTTGCTGCACAAAGAGGGGGGGGGAGGACAAGACGAACTCGTACCCTCCCCCTCCCCTCCAGACTTGGGTAACCTAAGCCCCTATTCGGGATTTCAGAATCACCCCTCCTTCAGGGCACGATTTCAAGGGATTTACTTGATATAAACCAATTGTTAATAGCAATAACAGCAGTTACAATAAACTTTGATGGACGTGCCCCGAAAATGACTTGATGGGGTTCCACAGAGACCCCGCCCTTTCCCACTACCCCCAGAAATTTTGGTGCAGAAAAAGCCAACTCCTTAAATAGGCATAAACGCATCATCATAAACTATACATTTTACATGCATTTACAGAAAGCGGGGGGAAATAACATATACTCACCACACTAATTCACTTTAACCAACACATTACATGCGACCTAGTGTATTGATGATATTAGAATATGTACGTTAACAAAATGAGCAATTGATAACAAAAGAATTACGACTAAATAACAATTACAAAATAATGACCACAACGCAAGTCCAACCCACAAAACAACCTAAAAGCCAAAAAATGTTAAGTAAGTACTTAGAATTCGTAGCAAGCCCCGCCAATTCAGACGAAAAGAGCAAGTCTTAATGGGTGTTCTAGAATTGAACTATAGTCTAGCAAACCTAAACTGGACCAAAAGAGTGAATTTTGTGGAGTTTATTATTCAAGTTAAGTATGACAATGTATATATTATCTGAAAGCTCAGAAATCAGAGATTTCAAAAATTTTAAAAAATTCTAAAATTTTAGAATTTCAAATTTCAGAAATTTTAGAAACTGTAGGAAAGGAAAAATACACGAAAAGTAGTCGAGTTTGGTATCAAATGAAAGGTCTCGTTCAGGAGAACACGAATATGTATCAATTATGCGGATTTGGGGCGGCACGTGGTTCCAGCGGGCCCTTATCCCGAAAAATAAAAGTTGCTCCAATCGCTACAAACTTTGGCTCATTTGAAAGCTCTCATCACGCTGAGTAAAAGTTATAATTGGGCCATCGCTCAAAAATGCTGTTTGTGAAAGTTATCCCTCTTTAAACCCCAAAAATGGGCTGTTTGGACACTTTTGGAGGGTTTAATCCAGGCTAGCGAAAGCTGTGTGCTGAATTAACTCAAGCCACTGTGCTACATTATGCGTCTCATCATTATACACAAGTGTACAAAATTGCAGCTTTGGATCATTACGCATGCGAAAGATAAGCTAATTTAAACGAACTTCAAAAGTGCCGCCGTGTCGGTTCCTTTGAAGTTCGTTTAAATTAGCTTATCTCACGCATGCGTAGAGATCCAAAGCTGCAATTTTGCACACTTGTGTATAATGACATCAAGTCAAACTAATAGAAAAATTCAAGCGTCTGCGAGAATAAAATTTTGCTCTGGACACGATTGTCAAATTTCACAAAGCAATTCCTACATTTGATTTTTGAAAAGCAACTGATTTTCATACCAGTTACAGGTTCACCCAACTTGATGAGGCTGCCTCAACCCCCCCCCCCTTCCCTTATTAAAAAATAATTCGACACAGAGTTCTGTCGGAATAAGTAATAATTAACAGTGAAGACAAAACGGACAATATTCAACATGAAGACACAAAGGGAAACAAAGATTTGCACGAGCCAAAAAGAACACAGGATACAAAAAAACAAGAATGAATAATATACAGTGTTGTGGTGTTAAGTACATACGTACGTACGTTTCGTATACACACTACGTACGTACAGTACGTCCAGCAGAAGAAAAAACAACAAAACTAAAAGAAAACAAAAAATTAACAATAGGATGATGATACATAAGTACATACAGAATCAAAAAAAGACACGACAGGACAAAAAACAACAGAGAATGTTGGCAAAGTAATCCCTTTCGGTTATCAATTCAGGTAGGCGTCAAAACTCTGAACGGAAGGTTGCTCCACCAGAAAGAGAGAGAGAGAGAAAGTTAGAAATTGAGTGGGGGGTCCAGGGGGCCAATTAAGTTACAGTCAACAAACTACAGTGCGCCACTGGTGGTCCTCAATAGGCCAGTTCGCTGTAGTCGTCGTAGCTGTGGGCCAGAGAAGTCCGTGAACCGTGAAAGGAAAACTGCTGGAAATGAGGCTGAGTTTCCTCCTCAATATTTTCCAGGGGACAGCCTAGACCCGGTGGGGTCAGCTGGACCTGCTCTCGAGTGAATTCCTGAAAAAAGGCAAAGGTAAAAAGTGTTACACAGAAAATAATAAAAAACACTACAGAAGAATGAATAGTCGGATAATGTTTAAGATGAAGCACACTGCTGTCCCCATCGGCTGTCCGTCGGCCCTATGCCCTGATTGCCTAACTGAAGACGAGACACTTGAACACCTAATTTTGACTTGTCCTCAAAAGGAGCCTACCCGGCAGAGGCTCCTGAACTGTTCTGATGGTCTGGCTGTCCTATGGAAGAACCCTTCCGGGGTCCTGGGTTTCCTTGGGGGTACCGGGCGTATCTAGCCCGGCAATATGGTTTCCTCAACCGCCTGGCCACAAGGATGATGATGAAGCACACTGCTGAGGGCGTAGGCAAGGCTCAAAGATTCATTGTTTACTGATTGAGCCAAATATAAAATGCCTGTTATCACGTCAAACTATACTACACTATACGGACGGCACTAAAAATCATCTGATTTTTTTTACTTCTCCTGGAATTCTGTAAAAGCTCTCCATTTCAGAATGTCCTACACTCTGATATCGGTATAATCACATTTAAACTGCAGAATGCTTAATTCGATCACTGCCTCGTGCCCACCCCAGTTTGGCAGAACGCTCGTACAATGGTGGTATACGCCAGGATAGGCTGCTGGGACAAACTCAAAACCTAAGCGAAAGTATGAAGTCTTATTCAAGGGCTAAATGTCATTATCCGGCCTATTTCAGCCGCCAAAGTCGTTAATTCAGCCTAATTTATTTCATACTGTTAAAGGCAATACTTAACTCCCAGCTGAGTTACTAAAGTCCGACTAAAAACGTTGATAGCTACCCCTGGTCTTCGACGAGCGAAAATATGAATAGATACGAGTTACATACCTATATATTACATTTCACCTATACAATATATACGTATATTATTATATGATATCAAAATATTAAAATATCTAAGCCTACGTTAGGATACTGTAGAGCAATACTGACCGGATCAAAATACTGTGTATCAGTCTCTGAGGCTATGTTGGGCACAAAGGGAGCCGGGATCTCCTTTCGATAGAGGGCATCCCAGTTGGTGGGCTCGAAGAATCCGTGCTCTTTGATCTCCGCAGCGTCACGCGGACCACCGCCCAGACGCCGACCCGGATCCTAAAAATCAATCAATCAATCAATCAATCAATTAATCAATTGATTATCAGTAATAGGGGAAAAGTAAGGGAGAAGCAGGGAAGACAGTATACAGAGCAGTGTAGTGGGAAATCGGTTCAAACCAATAAACACTACGTGAGTCGAGCCTTCAACTAAACGGATCAACAGACTTCCTTAGAAGATTATTGTCTTGTTTGTTTGGTAAAACACGTAATATATAATTAAAAATGTTTCAAACAAATGTGCCCCCCCTATCGACGGGCCATTAAGCCCCCTCCCCCGTAAAATCTCCAAGAAAAAACCAGACAGGTAATAGACTCAGTCTAGCTAGATAGATAAATATAGAAGAATATGCAAATAAGGCTATTGTATCCGCGATAACAAAACCCAGTTTTCCGCAGAAGCTCCGGAATAAACTAAGTTATTCCTTCCTGTTTTACATAGAAAAGTGTGATATAATAATGATAATGCTCATATATGTATATACCAACAGGTCCGCACCCAGGATTTTGAAAGGGGGGTCAAAGGTAAAATGCAACCGGAGTCTGGACGGCGGAGCCCCCCAGAAGTTGAAGAATTTTTGCATTTTTGCCCGAAAATAGTACATTGGATGTTTATTTCTTGCAAAAAGTAAAATATCGCGCCGACGGCGCCAAACTTTTTAAAAATAGCTGTTTTTGCCTTGGAAATAGCAAAAATTTTCCGTTTTGTCACCCCAAAAGGGGGATCTAGACTCCCTGCACCCCCCCCCCTGGGTGCGGCCTTGCTAGGTAATAGTCTGCTGTTAACCTTATTCAGGAGTCCAGTCAGGAGGGACTTTGCCTCCGGGGAGAGGCGACTGGGAAATCTCAGGGTCCCGGTCAGAATCAGCTCAAACAACCGTTCATGATCCCGGGAATAGAAGGGCAGTCGGCCGCACATCATCTCGTACATGACGACGCCCGTACCCCACCAGTCCACACTACGCCCATAGTCACTGTCCTCCAACACTTCTAAACAGGTACAGTACAAAAACACAGAAATTCTCAAGTAGGTAGGTAAAATCGCATGAAAAATGTAACAAGAGCATACGTACTAAAGGCACTGAATTTAAAATTTAACTAAATTTAACTAAAATTTAAATACTAATAAACTTTAGTTCGAAATAGTAGAAAGCCTAAAAGGATGATAAAAGCAGACCTACTTGTCAGCTAGTAGCACTTAGGAATGCAAAAATTATTTGACAAATTTCTAGATTTCTAGTCATTTCATCCCAAATATTCTATACAGCCACGACAACCTTTAAACGGCTTACCAGGGGCAAGATATTCAGGAGTTCCTGCAAAAAATAGGCAAAAGAGAAACATTACATAGAATACACACAAAAACCTACAATAACAAGCATGCACTTGACCTACTACAGACTGCTTGCGCGCGCAAAAGCCTATTGTTCTTTCTTTTATGGGGAAAAGAAGAAAACTAAGTTAAGTTAAGCATAAAACTGAAAAAAGTTTCGCACCACCATACTTCCGAAAAAACTCAATCACCGCGGGACTTGAACCTATGCTCTTATGCCCCACAGGAAGTCGCCCTAGCCAACTATACCATGTAGTTAGCTTCATCAATGCTTAGGGAGCATTGGGAGGATGACTGCAGCAAGCATTACATTAATTTCAGTACCAGTGTTACGAAAAAAACCCAGCAACATAATTAAAAATATCTGATGTCAAAACAACGCTGTTTTAGACGACTTTTTGCCAACACAATATTCTGTGTTGGGGCCTCGGAAAACTCTCAGACGCTTCGCAACCCCATAGTTGACAGTATGTAAAAATCGCAAGGAGCCCAATTGAGCCAAAATAATCAATAGTGATCAGGTTCAGTATATGGATAACAATATTAGAACAATAGATAGGTAAATTGCCGCCATAAGCCATGTGAAACATCCGTACACCGTAAATTTTGACAAAAAGCGTAAAACAAACGCAACAGATAAATCACACACACACACACGCACACACACACGCACACATACACACACAACAGTTTTCAGAAAAGTCGATTTTTCCAAAGTTCATTTTCCGGGTAAGTTTGGTATCAATCGAAAGCTCTTGGCCTGGAGATTTCAGAAATGCAAATTTTAGCTCTCAATTCCTAGCCGTTAATTAGTTTTGATTAATTAACGTTTTCAAAAGCTGCACTTGACCGTTTTGGCTAGGGGTACTCTCCGAGCTACCCCTCGATACCATCATTTTAATGCTCAAACTAATTACCACAGAAAGTCTTTGTCTTATCGCCAAATGATATGTCTTCTTTGCACAAGCCAAAGTCGGCAATCTTTATATGGCCATCCTTATCGAGAAGTAGGTTTTCCAACTGAAAAACGCAAATTAAAAATAATCAAATTAGCCAAACAGGAGATGTATACTTCAATTATAGAAATTGGGAGCAGATGCAAAGACAATATTTAGCTTCCTTTCTATGTAAATGACAAAAACCAAACAATTAATTTTAGTGCGATTAAACCTATAAGCGGGGTGCAGCATTGAAAAGTGACTGTCATCTAAGCGGAGAAAAAGGGTGCACAGCACAATCGTAATGAAAGTAAATTAATTAACGGATTAATATATATTAAACTTATACTAAAGACAGGTTGCACAGACACAGGAACCTATCCGGGGGGGGGACACGCCCCCACCGCTTCAGCGCCAAAAAGAAACTAATTTTATTTTGGACATCGGGCCATTTTTCAAAATTTCAGCTCCATATCCCATTTTAGAATTGGACCCACACCTCCTTTTCAAAATCCTGAATACGCTCCTGTCCTGCCTATACTAATCAATAAGTAATCATCAACAAAACAATTATTATTAAGTAAATTCCAAACAAGGTAGCTGGGGCTGGCTTATTTTTAGGCAAAAATATATGGGGGAGCTTCATGTGGGGGTGGGGCCCATCGATGGTCCGATTGATGGCATATTTTTCGAATTGTTAGGGGTATTTTGTGCAAAAACTGATAAAAATCGCTAAAAATGACTAAATTTAAGTGTTTTTAAGGCTAAAATAGTGAAAATTTCGATTAAAAATCCGGCAAGGCAGAAACATTTTTTGAAAATTTAGGGTAAAAAAGGTAGAATTTGGCAGTTTTGGGGGTTACGGGAGGAGGTCGGAATTTATAGGGGCTCCACGAATGGGGGAGAGGTTGCAGAATGGGGGGCGGCCCCCCATCCCCCCAGTAAAAATAAGCCAGAGGAGTAGGGGGACAGACAGGGAGAAGGAAAGGAAAAGAAATCACAAATTTCACAAAATTAGACCCGCTTAGAATTTATCTACTAAAACAACAAACCGTTCGGTCTAACTACAGACAGGCAGGCATACATTACCTGAAAAGGGTTCCTGGCTTAGGCATCAAACAAAAGCCCCCCCCCTCCTCCCCGCCAATAAAAGTTAACTATAAAGTCTGACACAAAAATGCGTGTAGAAAACTGTGATCACATATACAGCATTTATATTCATCAGATATATAACATTACGTATATATTCAGAATCCTCCAGAGAAACAGGAAAATAAAATTCTAATTTATTTTGAAAAATTATTCGTGTGCGTTATTAGAAATATACGCTGTAGCAGCAATGACATCGTTGGATTCAGCTAAGAAGGGAGACTAAGCGTTACTCCTGAATATTGAATTTTTCGACACCAGTGAAATTTTGGGTCAAAAAGACAGTGGTAATTTGGTGGAAATTTCAACTTTCAAAATTTGCAAATGATTCATACTGTGCTAAAGCTTATGCCTAAGCGGTCCCCAAAATGAAAACAAAAAATTTTGAAACAATCTTATAGTAGCTTGTCAACGTTGAAAAAGCGGCAAGAATCAGAGGATTTTGAAATGAAAAAGTTAATAAAACTTCAAACCATAACTTAACATTCGTTAAACTCTTCGTTCTTGTGTCTTTCTGTGTGTTTTAGGATGGGAATATCTTGTTGAAAAAAGAAATTTTAGATTGCACATTCTGCACAAAAGCCCACCTAAACTGACATTTTGTAATTATTCAAAATCTTAAACTTTATAAAAATTTTCTCCTTATAATGAGAAGTCTGAAAATAATATAATCAATGTTATGAGTCTGTGAGGACCATTAAATGCCGTATAAGTGGTTACATTTTTCTGCACACAACATTTTGTGTTAGACTTTAGTTCATGCATGGGACGTTAGTTGAAACCCGAATAGATAGGTAACGTACAAAAAAGGCTGTTAACAATGTATATACAGTTCAGTTCAAGTATGTGTTAGTAGTATACGTGTAGGTTAAGTCAGTGCATGCCAGCGGTTAGATCGACAAGAAATTAGAATGATTGCAAGCATGCAATATCAATATTATTCAACTATAAATTATTCAATTATGATTTTTATATTAAAATTCATTAAAATTCTTTATTTTGATTGTAATTAGAATTCAATTATCTGGTAAGTAAATATCATAATTCCAATCCAGCTAAGTATATACGTAGTCTATAGGGGATAAAATCATTTTTAAAAACAGGAAATTTTATATTAAGATTGCGGCGATTCCTAATAATCATTCGGGGGTGGGGAGGACGGCACCCCCATATCGCTGCCTCTCCAAGCTTTTTCAAACTTCCTCCGACCCATACAGCTACAAGAGCCCGGAGCTAGTCATCCTTTACGGATTTACAAAATTTCTTAAACAATAGATCAGATACCGGAAGGAAATACTCATTGACCTGAAAAATTGCTCAGAAGGCCAAATAATTCACAAAACTTAGTCGGCTCTACCACAGATTATTAAGGGATTTTTGCCTTTTCACACTAAATCCGTCTATTTTTGCGCTAAAAACTAACCTTTTCAGCGGAATGCGGATAGTATAAAAAATAACACTACTGTTACCATAAATTTAGAAAAATTCTTGCCCCTTCCCATAAATGTCCGGTACTCTAAAAATGCCTAGAATAAGCCCAGGCATGTATGTAGCTAACCTCCAACAGGAATTGGAAGGAATTTCATCAAGAGGATGTGAATTCCATTCAGTAGGAAATTTTAGTAGGAATTAGAAAATATTAGTTGCTGTTTGTAACTATTTACGTATAAGAACGACGTTGCCTTATATAATCCTAGAAGTTTGCGTTGGATCCTAAAGGCTAGGACTATTTATGCTTGCCGCCTTCGGTAGTAGGGGGAACGCCTAGTCTGCCCCCCACTTATTTTTGCTAGGAGAAATCCCTAAAGGCATATTATATTGGCAACACAAACCTTCAGATCTCTGTAGACAATATTATTCTCGTGAAGATAGCCCAGGGCCAGGACAATCTCGGCGCCATAGAATCGCGTTCGATCCTCCGAAAATCCCTCTCGCATCCGCTGAACCTCTCGATTCAGATGAAAGTAGAGATCACCGCCCACAGCAAACTCCATGACGAAACAGAGTCGGTCACTCGTTTGAAAGGAATACTTTAGCTCCTTCAATTACAACAATATTAATTTTCAATTAATTAATTTTAAAAATATATACAATTTTGTATCATAGGGGTCGCGGCAGCGACCCCTATAATATGTGTCAAAAGTCCCTGGAGACACCGTAAAATAAGCTGCGCAGAGGTTGCGCAAAATCCTGCGCAGATCCTGCGCAGATTTCATGCGCAAATTGTAGAGCACATCGAGTTTAGTATGTGTGCGAAGTTTCAGCCCCGTATCACTTTCCGTTAAAAAGTTGTGCCCCGGACCGGTTATGGCGGCGATGTTTTTTTTCCGGTTTCTCCTATTTAATGGTCGTATTGTCCTGACTTTCCGCCTCTTTCACGTAATCTGCAGCGGAGGCCGGACCTAAAGGGGTATAGGGTGTGGTAGTACCCCATGCGCCATTTAAGAATCGCTACTTTTTTTGCGCCGCAGGTGCGCCACAGCGCCGCAGCGGCGCCGCAAAGTCGGCTCAGAGCGAAAAGTGACCATTTTTGTGGTCGCTGCGCAGCTCGAACGTTAAGAGCTGGAGCCGATTTCTTTTTATATTCAGAAACTACATATATTGAACTAACTAAATAGCTAAGTCTCGTTTCTCTATCACTTCCCATGCGACCACAGTGGCCGGTCAAAAATGGTGAAAATTCGAAAAATGAAAAATCGAAATTTCTCGCTGTGTATTCAACTTAGAAAGCTCAATTCTTTCATACAAAGGTTTTCTGGCACGGCGAATTGATTCCCGTAAGCAGTTTTGCCGTCGGACCCACCCATATTGCTGGGCTGGTTCCACTTTGCTGTCGGGAGGGTCAAGTCGGTACCGACTTCCAAGAACACCATATAGGACTGTGCATAGCCTCTCAAAACTTTGTCCATAGGGGTTTTCTGGTGCGCCCAGCTCATTTCCGGAGTCCGTTTTGCCGTCCGACCCACCCATCTAGCTGTGCTGGTTCCACTTTGCCATCTGGAGGGTCAGGTCGGTGGGAGGTCATGGGGTCAAAAATGAAAATTTTCAAAAGTGGTCAAATTTGGTACCAAATGAAAGCCCTGAGCGAGCTGAGCAACTTTTGTCATAGAACTGCATGCTCAAAGTGGCTGTAGAGTGCTGTGGTGGGGTGGGGTGGGGACTTAGGCGATTTTCGGTCAAAAATGAAATTTCTCAAAAGTGGTCAAATTTGGTACCAAATGAAAGCCCGCATCGAACTGAGCAACTTTTGTCATAGAAGTGCGTACCTAAAGTGGCTGTAGAGGGCTGTGGTGGGGTGGGGTGGGGACTTAGGCGATTTTGGGTCAAAAATTATATAAAATTTTCAAAAGTGGTCAAATTTGGTACCAAATGAAAGCCCGCATCGAACTGAGCAACTTTTGTCATAGAAGTGCGCACCTAAAGTGGCTGTAGAGGCCTGTGGTGGGGTGGGGGTGGGGACTTAGGCGATTTTGGGTCAAAAATTAAAATTTTCAAAAGTGGTCAAATTTGGTACCAAATGAAAGCCCGCATCGAACTGAGCAACTTTTGTCATAGAAGTGCGCACCTAAAGTGGCTGTAGAGGCCTGTGGTGGGGTGGGGTGGGGACTTAGGCGATTTTGGGTCAAAAATTAAAATTTTCAAAAGTGGTCAAATTTCGAGTCAAATGAAGGCCCGCATCGAACTGAACAACTTTCGCCATAGAACCACCCACCCAAACTTGCTGTGTCGGATTTATATACTTTCTTTCTCAACCGGATTAAACGACAGACAGGCCCAACACACATATTATCCCCTTTTGTGCGGAGCATTTTTGTTACTTGTATATATATACAAGTATGAAAAATGCTCCTTGCAGTCGCATGAAAAAGTTAATATGAGCTATGATGGTCAACATTTAAATGTGTCAAGGACAAGATTTAAAATGTTTAATATGAGCCAACATCTAAATAAGTAGAGGACAAGATGTAGACGGCTAATATGAGCCGCTACGTTTCTCTTGGGCTCATATTGACGCTCATTTAGCTTTTGCTTACTTTTAATCCAACACTGAAATGGCTTGGATGAATAACGACGCATAAACATTAATTTTGCAAAGTTGTACGTAAACGTTTTCTTCTCCACCGCTACATCCAAGTACACATTTAAGGCCACCACATAAAGTCAACAAAACGAAGCCGAAGTCCAATCTAACGAAGAAACGAAAATGTGGAACTTACACCTGTTGTGAAATCTTGAGAAATCACATTTGAAGTTATCATCGCAATCATCACATTAATTCAATATTCCAAAGCCAATCAAATCGTTTATAAACACTGATGCTTATATGCCAACCGTAAACTGTATATGTTTGCCATTTTAGTCGCGTCAATATGAGCCCAAGAGAAACGTAGCGGCTCATATTAGCCGTCTACATCTTGTCCTCTACTTATTTAGATGTTGGCTCATATTAAACATTTTAAATCTTGTCCTTGACACATTTAAATGTTGACCATCATAGCTCATATTAACTTTTTCATGCGACTGCAAGGAGCATTTTTCATACTTGTCCTCAGTCTAGTTTTTGGGAACGCTACCATAACTGTGGCAGCAGCAATCACAAATTCCACCAGTGAATTCCTCATATCCAATAAGCTTTGCATGCAAAATTTCAGCCTTTCAGCTATCTCCAGTAGCTTGAATCAGGAACTGGTTCAACTTTGCACCAGTTGAACCAGATCTGGCCAGCCATGGGTCAGATTAGCAAAGTAACACCACTAGTGAATTCCCCATGCCCAATAACCTTTGTATGCAAGATTTCAGCCTTTCAGCTATCTCCAGTAGCTTGAACCAGGAACTGGTTCAACTTTGAACCAGTTGAACCAGATCTGGCCAGCCATGGGTCAGATCAGCAAAGTTACACCACCACTGAATTCCCCATGCCCAACAACCTTTGTATGCAAGATTTCAGCCTTCCAACTATCTCCAGTAGCTTGAACCAGGAACTGGTTCAACTTTGAACCAGTTGAACCAGATCTGGCCAGCCATGGGTCAGATCAGCAAAGTAACACCACCAGTGAATTCCCCATACCCAATAACCTTCGGATGCAAGATTTCAGCCTTTCAGCTATCTCCAGTAGCTTGAACCAGGAACTGGTTCAACTTTGAACCAGTTGAAGCAGATCTGGCCAGCCATGGGTTGGATCACCAAAGTTACACCACCAGTGAATTCCCCATGCCCAGTAACCTTCGTATGCAAAATTTCAGCCTTCCAACTATCTCCAGTTGCTTGAACCAGGAACTGGTTCAACTTTGAACCAGTTGAACCAGATCTGGCCAGGCATAGGTCGGATCACCAAAGTAACACCACCAGTGAATTCCCCATGCCCAATAACCTTTGTATGCAAAATTTCAGCATTCCAACTATCTCCAGTAGCTTGAACCAGGAAATGGTTCAACTTTGAACCAGTTGAACCAGATCTGGCCAGGCATGGGTCGGATCACCAAAGTAACATCACCAGTGAATTCCCCATGCCCAATAACCTTTGTATGCAAAATTTCAGCCTTCCAACTATCTCCAGTAGCTTGAACCAGGAATTGGTTCAATTTTGAACCAGTTGAACCAGATCTGGCCAACCATGGGTCGGATCACCAAAGTAACACCACCAGTGAATTCCCCATGCCCAATAACCTTTGTATGCAAAATTTCAGCCTTCCAACTATCTCCAGTAGCTTGAACCAGGAACTGGTTCAATTTTGAACCAGTTGAACCAGATCTGGCCAACCATGGGTCGGATCACCAAAGTAACACCACCAGTGAATTCCCCATGCCCAATAACCTTTGTATGCAAAATTTCAGCCTTCTAGCTATCTCCAGTAGCTTGAACCAGGAACTGGTTCAACTTTGAACCAGTTGAACAAGATGAACCAGGCGAGATACGGTGTCGGCACTATGCTCATCGTGTTCAGCGACCCCGATTTAGTATATATGGGTACCACCCCAAGGCCGAAAAACGCTGTTTTTGTCCGTTTTTAGACTATTTTAAAATTTTCGGACTTAGAAATTTTTCAGCTTGAAGGTGTCCAAAAACGCTATTTTTTCCATTTTTGACCATCTATAAAAATCGAACCAGATTGAAATTCGGATAAAAAACATAAACTTGCTAAGTACCATTGCCTAGATATTCAAAAAATAGTATAGAAAAATTTTTTTCCTATGGGCCGTTCGAAAAATCGAGTTAACACAAAATTGACAAAAATCATGCTGAATACAGAGAAAAAAACCCACTTTCAAACCCGTGAGAGAAAGTAGATTTTTTCAAAGTTCATTTTTTCCGGGCAAGTTTGGTATCATTCGAAAGCTCTCGGCCTGGAGATTTCAAAAATGTAAATATTAGCTCTTAATTCCTTCCCGTTTATTAGTTATGCCTAATTAGCACTTTTCAAAATCCGCAAAGTGCCTTTATAGCTCATATTATGGGGGGCTCTCCGAGCACCCCCATGATACGTATATAACTAAACATACAGAGCACAAATTGCAAACATATATAGATACGTACTCGTACGTATTAGTAGACAAAGTGAGTACAATAAGGTTAATGTTGAAGCATTGAAGCAGATATATACGTACGTATGTAAGTAGTAATCGGGGGGCTTTTCCTTATTACCACCATATTTAGCCAACTCCTCACCCACCACAAAACGGTTTGTCAGATTTTACAACAGGCTGGTATTCTACTGTCTCAAATTTCCTGAATTGGATTAGTTAACAGGCAGCAATATGGTAGTTTAAAGTGACAACAGTTACAGAAAAAATAGACAAGGGACATATAGTTCAAAGAAAACAGACTATGACAATGGCCCTGTACGTAAAAGCACAAGAAGAACTTATATTATATACGTAATGAAATATTAGAATCAAAAATTAACAAAAGGTCTGCATATCAGCGGACAGTGTTCAATACAAAATGTTAAAATTTTTGCTATTTTTCTCTCTCACCTCTCTTAACTGGACATATAGAAAAAACAAGCTCAAGGTAACTACTCGGTTTTTTGTATATTTTTGCTTAAAGGACCAAAAATATACACAAAAATTTGGGAATTGGTTTCGACAAACTACGTTTAACAACGTTGGCGTCAAAGGCACAACTGAGACGAACGTGTGGGGTGTGCCTAAATTTTAACATATTGAGAATACATGAGCTACAAAAATAGTAGCCGACTTCCACTGAAAACTGCTAATTTGATAAAAATATACCATAAGAATTAGTGACAGTAACTTCTCCTCTAACGAACAGGAATTTAGGCACATATAACAAGATTAGTAAACACATTAATTTGGACACAGACAAAGCACAAATGACAGCTATACTCCATTAGTATAGAATGATGAGTTAAGTAACACAGTGATACAATAGCAATAGGTTAGGACAAAACAGTATATTAGTAGACGGACAGACAAAACACTGAAAAACAAAAAAGTACAATTAAATTAGTCAAGCTTTACTGAGGCGCATTGAAGCACTAAACCAGAACTGCCCATAAACCAATATTGCTTAGAAGAAAAAACTCCTAAAGGGGTTGAAAATGGCAACTTTCAAAAAACGGGGGGGGCAGGGAAAGGACAGGTCCACTAAGCACCCCCCGTACAGAGGATAAAAACTTGAGGTTGGGGGGGGGAGGGTACGGGGGACAAACCTTCAAATCTCTATAGACAATATTATTCTCATGAAGATAGCCCAGGGCTAGCACAATCTCCGCGCCATAGAATCGGGATCGTTCCTCCGTGAAAATTCGCTCTCTCGACAGATGATTAAACAGTTCACCCCCCACCGCAAATTCCATGACAAAAATCAGCTTATCCTCCGTTTGAAAAGAATACTTCAACGTCTGCAAAGTAAGGATAACATAGCATAATAGAACAGAACGGGATGAAAAAAGGGTAAAATGGTTGTGGAAAAACCGGCACAGCAAGGACACAGCACAGTACAGCACAACACACTCGACTGTAAACTTGAGATAAAACGAGAAATAGCTAAAGAAAGACCCAAGGATAAACCGATTGCATTGACAATGGAAACGCTATTTTTCGGGTTCAAAGAGGAAACCTTATCCAATCCAGTAGTCATGGGCGCACACAGCGGGGGGGGGCTTTGGGGGGGGGGGGGTTCCGACCTCCCACCCCCGGGGAATTTTCGGGTGTGAAGACAAAAATTGCGGGGGTGTAGTCGTGAGTTTGGAAAGTCCGGGGGACCCATGGTTCCGGGGGAGGGAATCTGCACCCAAAACCAATAATTCCTTCCAGGGCTTATCATAAATACTGTAATCTAAAGAGCACGCAAAATCCTCTCTCCGTACAAATTTCTGCTTTAAGAAAATCCAGCTGAGCCGTAGTTGTCCGTTACACAAAAATTGTGTATATACGTATACATAATAGCTATTCAAATTCAATATCAGTAGTAAAGAAAGCTGTAGCAAAGCAATAAAAGCCTGGCTTATTCTACTGGGCAGAGGGGGGGTCGAACTCAGAACCACCATTCCCCCAAAACAGACCTCGGAAAAATCACTCAGCAGGTCAAATTTTCACAAATTATTCCTGTGCTAAATAGTAACTTTTTCTGCGGACGCGGATACCACAAACTAGCTTAATAAATTTAAGCATACTAACTTTTTTAAAATTTCGAAATACAGTTGCGTCTTCCCCAAAATTGCTCGTGCTCCGAAGGTCCCCCAAGAAAAATTCCCCAGAAAAAATACAGGCTGGCGCTGATAACCAAATGCTATGTTTCTTAATTTGCAGTGCCATTATTTAACTTTGCTTTGTTTTATTATTAAGAATCTTTAAGGTCCGAAAGGGGGGTTTTTCGTTTGTTTTACACTAAAAAATGAAAAAACTGACGATATCCATTTCCACCAGCAAGAATTTTTTAAGTAAAATGTTTATGTTAAATTTTCTTTATCAAAAATCAATCAAATACCATACCGAAGATTCACCATCCAATATACGCGTTATGAAAGTCACCCAAACGTTGCCTAATGCAGTAGGCCCAGTATATGAGTGTGTGATATCAAGAATTGTTTGTGTTGCGTTCTACTTTATATATATACACTACTAGGCTGCACTTGCACATACCGTCATTCGTACGTATACGTTAAAAAAAATTTAGCTATAAAAACTAACATAATCAGAACACTTACAGTCAAAAATGGATGCTTCGTTTTCTGCAAAACACGATTTTCGGTTAAGGTATGGGCCACTTCGTCCTAAAAAGTTAGGCACAAAAACAAAATGCATAATGTAATAGAAAATCCAAACTTACTGACCAAAAAACGAAGTTATAACCGATTTCCTGAAACGTTCTTATCTTTTAAACTACTTATCACTAAATGTTCAGGCAAATTTACGGAGTTTCTGCTACAAACAATCCTCATGATAGACAACATTACTCAGACTAACCAAAATATAAGTACACGTACATATATAAGTACAAGTACTGATAAACTTGTATTATGTATAAGGAAAGTACAAACCTTGGCAATGATAACCTCTTTCTTTAGTATCTTTATGGCATAAAGATTTCCAGTTTTCTTTTCCTTTCCCAAAATCACCTTCCCAAAGGTACCTTTCCCAAGGATTTTCAGGAACAAAAAATCATCCAAGGACTAAAAATAGAAAAAAACAGTTCTACATAATATCAACAGTGTACCGTCTGAATGGTACACACTACACAGCTCATCTTTGTCTTATCATATCGATCCCAGTCATAAAAAACTCCTATTCCTTAAAAGACACACACACGAATTTAAAGCAAAAGCCGTTACGTACATTTCGTTGCGTAACCTAGTCTTCAACAATGCTCGGTGACTCTCAAAAATTAAAATCAATCACTGTTAGTTACAAAAGGTGTACGCTTGGGTTTGTTTCTCACCTTAGCCCTTCGTCTGGCTGCAGCCGCAGCCACCGCCGCAGCGGCACCAGACGGAAAGGCGCCACCTGTGGCCCCAGCACTCCCGGAGCCACTGGGCGAGGGAATGCTGCTGGGGGCGCCCATCAGCTCGCCCACGCTCATGTTGTCCGCAGAACTCCCATCGTCCATCACCGAAACCATATCCTCATCCATCATGGAGCCACCGCCAGAACCCGCCAGCAGACCATTCCCGTCCTCCATATCCAGCATTCCGTGCGCGGCGGCGGCCTCTTCCTCCTGAAGATTGGCCGCCACCTCACGAATACGCTGGATCCATTCTTCCCTAGGAAAAAACGCAACGTGAGAATTGTTAGTCTACACTGTAGGTACACTCTCCGAGACTAAAGAATAGAAAAAGCCCACAAGAGAGATTTAACACGTTCAACTTTAACATACCACCACCCCCCCCCCCCCCCCCGCTAGAAAAATATAGGAAATCAGTACAATCCTTATGAAAACAGATGAGCAAGAAGAAAAGGATTTTAATACCTACACATATATATATATATATATATATATATATATAAGAGCCGGGTTTACGCTACGACATTCAATTTCTACATCAAGATCCTGCAGCATTCCTCCAGCAACATTATTACGACAGACTATTGATACAGAAACATGAAGCAAAAGTAAGCAAAACGCAAACAATGATAATAATGCACCTTTCCTCCGGAGTGTGAGCCTGGAATGTTCGCTCAATGACCACGGTCCACTGAAGTCCACGAACAATGAAAGCATTGGACTTTAAGTGATCAACTTTCATAATCTGGCAATCTAAAACACAAAAACACTAGGTATATACAAGGCTAAACATTATATAACTTAGAAAAGGAAGGTATATAATTGTAATCTATGTAATGTAATATAAAACTGAAGTTTCAAATTCATCTCCACTAACACACGAACCTTTGACAGTAAAGTCGTTCAAGGGATCGGCATAAACACCAGATTCTGGTTTCGTCTTGAAACCCAGCAAAGTTCCATCATCAAATAATAAGAAATATCTGGGCCGCCACGTTTTGATGTGCTCGCCTGAAAACACATCAAAATAAGCACCTATACCATAGAAAACGATAATACAAAGATATATACATGTGCACAATACGTATGTATGTATATGTCGCATTACGTACATATATATAGCAGCATAGGTTTATTTTTCTTCCTGCCCACCTAAGCTTTAAACTTGTCAAAAATATCAAAAGTATGCCCTACACTGATTCCAAACGGAGTAACATGGCAAAAAAGTTTCTTTAAATTGATTTAATCACTTCCGCAATATTTTCGAAAGCCTAAACTTCGATTATAAGACACCCCTCGCCGAGACCACATATAGCCGATTATTAGCTACATATAACGTAACAGGCTAGCTACTTCAGACTTATGTACGTAGTGAAAGTGATTAAAGTTGCAACTTAGGTCAAGGTGCCTACAACTGAACCTATTTTTTGCTTACAAAAATTCCAAACTTTTGGTCAAAAATTTCAGGAATTTGCAGATTTCGTCAAATATCAGTCGGGGCTGGACCTGACTAGCGGAGCCAGGGACGGTGCATCCCCTGTAGTATTGCCGTACGTATTTTTAATTGTAATACTAACTTGACTTCTAAAAGAAATCTTTACCTCTCTTCATCAGCCATCCCTCTTTAACAATTTTTGCGCCAGGCTTTGGCCGTGGCGAACTGCCAGTCATCCTAAAAAGTTCACGTGAATTATATATATTTTCTGCATATATAACCATATGGGCCTTTTTCTAGGCAAAAAAGCTGGGGTTTTTCGAGGCAAAAATAAGTGAAGGGGGGGGGGGGGGAAGAGAAGGGGTGGGGACGCCCCTCACTAGTGGAAGGGGGAGGTCCAAAAGCGGGGGAAATAAAATGGGCTAAAAATGCTAAAAATGCAGTATAAATAGCCTGTTTTCCACATATACGTACTGCTATAACTACACTTAAAAGTGCTCAAAAATTAAGTTTTAGCACCAAAAAAAAAGATTTTTGACCAAAACTTTCCGGTGACGCCGGAAAAATTTTGAAAATTCTGACCAAAAATCCTAAAAATTTGGCATTTTCTGGGCACCTTAGGGTAAGCCCAAAAAAGTGGGGAGGGGAACTAGTGGGGGGGGGAGACCGGGAAACCAAAAAAGTGGGGGGGCCCAACCCCCCCCAGTAAAAAACCCCAGATGAAAAGTAGGGGTGGGGAAGTGAGGCAACCCAAAAGTGGGGGATCTAAAGTAGTCTAAAATTCCGTGCGCGGCGGCGGCCTCTTCCTCCTGAAGATTGGCCGCCACCTCACGAATACGCTGGATCCATTCTTCCCTAGGAAAAAAACGCAACGCGAGAATTTTTAGTCTACACTGTAGGTACACTCTCCGAGACTAAAGAATAGAAAAAGCCCACAAGAGAGATTTAAAAAGTTCAACTTTAACATACCTTAACATACATATATGTTAATTGTTAACTATGCTAAAAGGGTCGCGATGGGTTAAGGGAGGCACTCTAGGGGGTGTGGGATCTCAGACAGTGAAAAATCAAATCTTGAGTTTATGGGTATACAGGCGCGTAGCCAGGGGGGGCAAGGGGGGCATGCCCCCCCCGAAACTGGGTTGCCCCCCTGGAAATAATTTGCTATCAGGAAATTTTTATGACACAGAAAGCAGCTGTAGACTGCGCTGAGCTTAGAAATTGATGAAAATTAAACCAATGTAAAACTAAAATCCAAAATTTTTCGCGCCTTCGGCGCGAATTATTATTTATTCTTCTTCAATTTTAAAATGTCATCAATTTGCGTAATCACAAATGTTAACCTGATCTTAGTTAGTATAATGCAGTAAAGTATGGTACCTTTTACCGTGTTCTGCTCAAAAACGCGTTAGTATGTACACACTTTTTCTGGAAAATACCAAAACATTTTTGGCTACCGTGTAACGCTATATATAGAAGTTAGCATTTGTTCATTCATTCACTTCCCTTCCGATAAATTTCAGAATAGGCTTTCTGTTATTTAAACCAAACTATGTGCTGTTGATTATTCTACACGATAAAAAATGAGCTTAGAAAAATTCATTTCAGGCAGCAAAAAAAATTCTTCAACTTCTGGGGGGCTTCGCCCCCCAGACCCCCCAACTGGTGTCAGTTGCGCAAATCATTCAAAGGGTCCATTTTTTATTTCCTATTATCTCTTAAAAATTGCTAATTTGAAGCTCGTAAAGACAAGCTAACGTAATAAAATGCTTGCAGTTCCCTTTTTAACTGCCACAGTTAAATCTGAAAAATTTTGGCTTGCCCCCCCCCCCGAAATTTTTTTCTGGCTACGCTAGTGTGGGTATATATATATATACAAGTAACAAAAATGCTCCGCACAAAAGAGGATAATATGTGTGTGTTGGCTGTGTCGTATATATATACAATCCTTTAAATATCCTTTAAATAAATAATAAATAAACATAAATACTTATATATATCTTTTAAATTCCGGTTGAAGAAGTAAAGACAAAAGTTTCATAGGCACGTGACGTTATTTGGCACAGCAACTATTGGTGGATGGTTCCATGTCAAAAGTTGCTCAGCTCACTTAGGGCTTTCATTTGATCCCAAATTTGACCACTTCTGAAAAATTTTATTTTTCACCTAAAATCGCCTAAGTTCCCACTCCACCCCACCACAGCACTCTACAGCCACTTTGGGTACGCAGTTCTATGACAAAAGTTGCTCAGCTCACTTAGGGCTTTCATTTGATACCAAGTTTGACCACTTTTGAAAAATTTTATTTTTCATCCAAAATCGCCTAAGTCCCCACCCCACCACAGCACTCAACAGCCACTTTGGGTACGCAGTTCTATGACAAAAGTTGCTCAGCTCACTTAGGGCTTTCATTTGATACCAAGTTTGACCACTTTTGAAAAATTTTATTTTTCACCCAAAATCGCCTAAGTCCCCACCCCACCCCACCACAGCACTCTACAGCCACTTTGGGTACGCAGTTCTATGACAAAAGTTGCTCAGCTCACTTAGGGCTTTCATTTGATACCAAATTTGACCACTTTTGAGAAACTTTATTTTCGACCATTTGACCCTCCCACCCGACTGACCCTTCAAACGGCAAAGTAGAACCAGCCCAGCAAAATAGGTACGTCGGACGTCAAAACGAATACCGGGAATGAGCTGGGCACACCAGAAAACCCCTATAGACAAAGTTTTGAGAGGCCAGGTAGAGCCTACTATGGACCTCCAGGAAGCGGTTTCCGACTTGACCCTCCAGACGGCAAAGTAGAACCAGCCCAGCAATATAGACACGTCGGACGGCAAAACGGATACCGGGAATGAGCTGGGCACACCAGAAAACCCCTATAGACAAAGTTTTGAGAGGCCAGGTAGAGCCTACTATGGACCTCCAGGAAGCGGTTTCCGACTTGACCCTCCAGACGGCAAAGTAGAACCAGCCCAGCAATATTGACACGTCGGACGGCAAAACGGATACCGGGAATGAGCTGGGCACACCAGAAAACCCTTATAGACAAAGTTTTGAGAGGCCAGGTAGAGCCTACTATGGACCTCCAGGAAGCGGTTTCCGACTTGACCCTCCCGGCGGCAAAGTGGAACCAGCCCAGCAAGATGGGTGGGTCTAACGGCAAAACTGACTGCGGGAATCGATTCCCCGTGCCAGAAAACCATTGTATGCAATATTTGAGCTTTCAAAGTTAAATAGATGGCGAGAAATTTCGTTTTTTCATTTTTCGAATTTTCGCCATCTTTGACGGGCCACTGTGGTCGCTAGGGAAGTGATAGAGAAACGCAACCTGGACCGTTAGTTAGTTCAATATATGTAATTTCTGAATATAAAAAGAAATCAGCTCCAGCTCGTAACGTTCGACCTGAGCGACGACCACAAAAATGGTCACTTTTCGCTATGAGCCGACTTTGCGGCGCCACTGCGGCGCTGTGGCGCAGCTGCGGCGCAAAAAAAGTTGTGATTCTTAAATTCTTTAGAGGGTACTACTAGACCCCATAGCCCTTTAGGTTGGCCCACCGCTGCAGATCACGTGCAAGCGGCGAACATTATGTACAATACAACCATCAAATAGGAGAAAACGGAAAAAAAACATCGCCGCCATAACCGGTCCGGGGCGCAACTTTTTAACGGTAAGTGATACGGGGCTGAAACTTCACAGACATACTAAACTCGATGTGCTCTACAATTTGCGCATGAAATCTGCGCAGGATCTGCGCGCGCAGCTTCTGCGCAGCTTCTGCGCAGCTTATTTTACACTGTCTCCAGCCACTTTTCACACATATTATAGGGGTCGCTGCCGCGACCCCTATGATATATATATATATATATATATATATATATATATATATATATATATATATATATATATATATATATATATCTATCTATCAGTGTTTAACATAACTGAGGCTTAGGCTTAGTCTCAGGCTTAGAGCCCTTTAACATGTAAAGATGAAGAAAAGGTCGACGAACAAAAGTTTCAAAAATGCAAAATTTTTACACCAATCAACTCGTCTCGTCGTGCTGAGCACAGAAATATCAAATATATTTCATAAAAATGCGTTTCTTATCCCCCTTGGGTGTCTTGGTAAGCCTAAGCCCAAGAGAGCTCTGAGCATTGTTTCCCTGGAACTTTGGGTCTGGTTGGGTAAATCTTAGAAGGTTGGTGGTCGACCCAAGGAATGTGATGGGGGTACCCCACCCCACAGAATTCGGGCCTCAGAAATTTCTAATGGCCAAAAAATGCAAAATTTGCGATAATTTAGCCTTTTTTCTTCAAAATAAGCGTTTTTGCACCATTTAAAAGCGATTTTCAGTCAAAATTCCAGAAAATTTTTCAAAAAAATTATTATTTTTGGCCAAACTTAGCTGTTTTGGGTTCAAAAATCGCTGGGGGGGGGGGTTCGGGGGGTAGCCGAAAGTTGGGGGAGGGTATGTCAAAAATTCTGGGAGGAGGTAAAGTTAAAGTTGGTAAGAAGTTTCTAGGGAAATAGCCCCCAACCGCCCCCCCAAAGGAAGCCTAAGCCTAAACCTAAGCCTCAGCCTACGCCTGAGCAAGGTTTTTTAGGCCATAGCTTAGGCCATGGCCTAAATTTACATATGAGTCAATGGCCTAAAAAATTTTGGCCGTTGAGGCCATTTGGCCTAAATTTTTCGACGAAAACCCAGTTAAATTTTGTTGATTTTTAAGTAAAAACAGCAATTTTCTAAAATATTTTTCGCGCCTTCGGCGCGAATTTATACATTTTCACTTGTATTTCTGGGCTGCGCCAGCTGCCAGTACATTGTCTATTTGCACTTATAAATACACATTCTAGTTATATATATATAATTTCATTTACTATTATAAAGATTTCATCGAAGAAATGCTATTTAAGATGTAGTTTAACTTTATTTCTGTTAATTTAATTAATTAATTAATTGTTTAATTTTTTCTTTCTTTGGTTCTCTATATATACTCGTATGCTCCTACCTGTTTTAATTTACAATAAAAATTCATTAATTCATTAATACTGTCGTGCACTATTATGTCTATGCTAACAAGGTTTTGTTTCTGCAATTTTAAGGTAAAATCGTAGTTTTTCTGGTCTGTTAAACAGTGACGATGGCGATTTTTGTTGTTAAACAGCGATTTTTGAATATATAACGCGTGAATACATGATAACTGTAATTGTAACACTGCGTACAATAACGCACAATCTAAAAATTAACAAAATTTGGATGGCCTAAATTTTTTGGCTCATGGCCTAAAAAATTTGAGTCGTTGAGGCCATTTGGCCTAAAGTTCGGCGACCAAAAAAAACCCTGCGCCTGAGACTACGGTAAGCCCAAGCCTCAGCCATATGTTAAACATATATAGCCATGGGGGGGGAACCCACTTTTTCGGATTTTGGCTGGAACTTTTTTGTTATAAGGGCTAGCTGAGAACTCTATATACCATCGTACTTGGCGTACTTAGAACTTTCTTTTAAGCCCATTTGCACTTCTCTAGGTTGTACCGTTAGGCCGGTATAATGCAAAAAGTAGCGGGGGAAAAAACCCAATGGGGGGAAAAACCCAAATGGGGGGAAAATAACCCACCCCTCACAGGTACTAAAAATTGTCGTAGCGCGATTCTGACACTTCCTGTGTAAAATTCAACTCTTTTTTAGTTAGTATGAGTCAAAAAACCCGACCTAGGTAGCTTTTTTTGAGATCTCATGTGCCATTGAAAATGCAGCATCAAATGGACAGGTTTCATAAAGTTTAACACATAAACATAGGGCAATTTTTGAAAAATGCTAAAAACGATGTAATTTGATAAAACTTATTATTCTAACGTGTAGAGAATGGTTTTTTACGTACAATTGGCTATTAAAAGTCACAATTAGACCTCTGCTGGGTCATCCAGCAGCGAAATTGCACTTTTAGGGTTTTATGCCTCTAGCTACCCAAGTATTCAAAATTGTCCAAATCTGACAGCACAGGGTGACGCAGCGTCCTCGATAATATCGTACTACAGTCCCGAATTGTTTCCCAGTTGAGCTGGTAAAAAATTTTTCAAAAAAATTTGGGTGGGTTTTTTCCCCCCAAAGTGGGTTTTTTTCCCCGCCACGTTTGGCAATGTGCCAGTCTAACGGTGCATTGGATCGGTCTAATTTTTGCTGTGTGCAAAGAGGAAGACTTGCCATCATTGCAGATATTTGCAAAACTTTTCTAGCCCCACCCAGTCAAAAGTTACATCGGTTCAAACTTTTGCCAAATTTTTGGAAGGTTGGACCAAAAAGTAGGTATCATTTTCAAAATGTCATAAAATGAGCAAGAGTGAACCAAATGACCTGATCTTTGCACACATAGGTTAGAAAGAGTCGCGCTTTCTGCTGGTATGTTTTGGAGCTCCTAGCTCCAACCCGTGACCCAGGAGGCGGGTGGGTTTTTTTCCCCCAAAAAGGGGGTGGGTTTTTTTCACCCCATGGCTATATATACATGCTGTATATGTCGCGTGCAAATGGTGTTCCCGTGCAAATAGTAATTTGCACGGAAAAATCGTGCAAATAGTTATTTGCATGGCCGCATCGTGCAAATGATTTGCACTGCAAGTTCCCGTGCAAATTATCATTATTTGCACGGGAACTGCCGTGCAAATGCGTTCAACTGCTGGTTAAGGTAATACTTACGGTGCCAATTCATGTTTTTCAGATTTTTAAACTTTATTTTTGCTAGCAACTGCTACTTGATCGCTTGCTAAGACTAAATACCATGCTATAACATTAGTCACTAGCTAAACTAGTACTTCAGTGGCAATTCGCCTACTTGTTGAACTTGCATGGAACCTAAAGATGCATTCTCCTCGATAGTAGTTTTGGATGTAGCTGAAAGTCAATCATCCACTGAAAGTGACGTTGCTTCACAAACTGAAAGCGACGCAGAGGAGCCGATACCCATTAATCACAGGGATCTGGTATACAGCTGGTTTGTTTGCCACGAAGATGTGATGGAAGCCTTTACTTGCAAGGTAAATGAGAACAATTGATGCAAATTATGTTTACATTACAGGAAATTAAGTAAAAATGAAGCTTGAGACCTGCAGCTGCTGCTGAACGCATTTGCAAGCCGGTTATCGTTCAAATGGTGATTTGCACGGCAATTCCCGTGCAAATGGTAATTTGCACGGGAACTTGCCGTGCAAATTATCATTTGCACGATGCGGCCATGCAAATCACCATTTGCACGGTTTTTCCGTGCAAATGACCATTTGCACGGGAACACCATTTGCACGCGACATATATATAGCCACTAATAAGCTCGAGATTTGATTTTTCACTGTCTAGGAATCCCCCAGGGTGCCTTACCCTTAACCCGTCGAGACATCTTAGGGCAAACAGAGTAGATGATATTATGATTTTAGTTTTTCCGTGCAAATGACCATTTGCACGGGAACACCATTTGCACGCGACATATATATAGCCACTAATAAGCTCGAGATTTGATTTTTGACTGTCTAGGAATCCCCCAGGGTGCCTTAACCCGTCAAGACATCTTAGGGCAAACAGAGTAGATGATTTCATAAATATCAATCAAAAAATCTATCAATTTGTCTCCTGTGAGACTCCACCCACCTTACGAGAAGG
This sequence comes from Trissonchulus latispiculum, assembly GCA_030248195.1. Classification (NCBI taxonomy): domain Eukaryota; kingdom Metazoa; phylum Nematoda; class Enoplea; order Enoplida; family Ironidae; genus Trissonchulus; species Trissonchulus latispiculum. The sequence goes on along the minus strand of JASAND010020615.1, from coordinate 52,128 downwards.
CCAGACTCCCTTATGCCTTATCTACTCCCCCAAGTTGGAAACAGAACAGAACCCCTTCCCCCCAAAACGAGGTCTCAAAAACGAGAAAAATGCTATTTTCACAAATTTTTCAATTTTTTGAAACGTTTCCCAAAATTCATAAAAGTGGCCAGAAATCAGCGATAAACAGTTGCAAAAAATAGATTTTAGAAGCTAATATAAGTTGTTTTTGACTAGGTTTGTTTGATTACTATATATATATACTTCAGGAAACAGCACCTTCGCTTCAACTCAGAAATTTTGGATATATATATATAAGTAGTTTGAGGACGAGAAGGCTCCCCCTCCTCCTCCTCCTAACTAGAAGGTCCCGATGACCATAAGGTGTGGCTGGCGAAAAAGGTGGGTTTTCTCTTGGCAAAAGAAGTGGGAGGAAGTGGAGAAGCCTCCCCACCTGGAGGGGGGAGGAAATGGGCTAAAAATGCTAAAAATACCGCAAAAATGCGTGTTCTACACGTATATATATATATATATATATATATATATATATATATATATATATATATATATATATATATATATATATATATATATATATATATATATATATATATATATATATATATATATATATATATATATATATATATATATATATATATATATATATATATATATATATATATACTGCTACACTACAACTAAGCCCGAAAGTGCTCAAAAATTAAGTTTTAGAATATACGTATATACCAAACTGGAGGATTTTTGACAAAAAGATTTTTTGCCATTTTTGACCACAAATCGGTAGCAAAAACTGAAAATCTCGTAGGGTGTAGCGAAAATTTGTCGTTTAGGTGGGGTGGTCCCCCCACAACACAGCTATGTCCCTGGGACCCTGGGTGCATCTGCATCCGCCGCTCCGCTATCCTCTCCTCTCCCCTCCCCCCCCATAGGTGTAACGGGGATTTGGGTTGGGGGCATAGGTGTAACGGGGATTTGGGTTGGGGGGCCCCCTCCCCCGGAATTCTGGGGGCCCCCCTTATTAGACCCCCCCAAACCCCTCCACGACCCCCCCAAACCTCCCCCAAAAAATTTTTTCTATTTTTATGCCAAAAATCGCATTTTCAGCCATTGCTAATGCCGAAAAACATGAAATCATTAAGTAATTTTAACATTAGACAGTGTTTTTAAACTCGAAAACTTGATTGTCAACATGTTTCTGAGTCTAGAATAAGGTCAATATTGAGTCTACAAGTCCATAAAACCGTTATAAACGTGTATTTCTCGCGATAATAAACACGTTAAGCCAAAAATTTTGACTTTTTTGAAAAACTTTGCAAAATTTGTCCTAAAAATGCCCAATTTTTGGCCAATTTTCGCGCCGTCGGCGCGACTACCCCCCCCCCCCCCCCGTTGGGGGGGGGGCCGGGCAGTGGCGGATCCAGGGGGGGGGGGCCCGGGGGCCCGGGGCCCCCCCCTTTGCGATTTGGGCCCCCTCCTTTGACATGCCGGGCCCCCCCCTAGAAAATTTTTTCAGCTGTTTATAATGCATATTTCGAGTGAAAATTAAGCATAATTTTAATAAATTTCACAAATTATTAAAAAATTTCGGCTGCGGCGCACTTATGCTTCTGTGCTGCTTTATTACGTACTTAGTTCTGTGACAGAACTTGTCTCTTAAAGTGTCTTCTATTTCGTTTCCTTTCCTGTTTTGTAAGTATATATATAATTAATTTTACTCAACGCCTTCAGTTTATTTTATGACTATATACCGGCTTATATATACATATATTTACAAATTTTATTTTGCTTTCGTAACGTATATATATATATATATATATATAAATGGGCAATGCAAGATTGATAATTGGCAGCTTCTGAAAGTGCTCTAGAATAAATCGTGGAAGTGAAAAATTCTGAAAAGCATCCAATTCCCGTTTTGGTTTTCCACTGATCGATTATATATACAACTCAATAACTCTTTTTAATAATCTTTTTAAACATTTGAATTGCTGAATTTTCCACGATTTCAAAAAATTCTTCAACTTCTGGGGGACTCTGCCCCCCAGACCCCCCGTTTCGCGCATTATTTTTGTTGTCCTTGTAACTTGTCCTCTTTATTGCCACCATTCCTTGTATATACTTATACTATTTTACTGCAAGTTTTTCACTTCGTAAGTTACTATTACATGTATATCTCCATTTTATTTATTTAATCTTTTCAAAAGTTTGCATGACGGATTTTTTTCCAATTTCAAAAAATTCTTCAACTTCTGGAGGGCTCTGCCCCCCAGACCCCCCGTTTGCTTCTTGTGTAAAAAAATTCTCCCCCCCCCGAAAACCCCCCCCCCCCCGGAAAAATTTGGTTACCCCCCCCCAAAAATTTTTCCGCGGCCCCCCCCCTTTTCTAAATCCTGGATCCGCCACTGGGGCCGGGGCCCCCAAAAATTTCTGGGGGGGTTTGAAAAAATGGCTGGGGGGGTTACCCCCCCCCATTACACCTATGGTTGGGGGGGCCCCCTCCCCCGGAATTTTGGGGGGCCCCTTTTTAGACTCCCCCCAACCCCCCCCCACGACCCCCCCAAACCTCCCCCAAAAAAATTTTCTAATTTTATGCCAAAAATCGCATTTTCAGCCAATTGCCGAAAAACATAAAATCATTAAGTAATTTTAACATGAGACAGTGTTTTTAAACTCGAAAACTTGATTGCCAACATGTTTCCGAGTCCAGAATAAGGTCAATATTGAGTCTAGAAGTCCATAAAAACCGTTATAAACGTGTATTTCTCGCGATAATAAACACGTTAAGCCCAAAATTTGGACTTTTTTTGAAAAAATTTTGTAAAATTTGCACTAAAAATGCCAAATTTTTGGCCAATTTTCGCGCCTTCGGCTGGGGCCAGTTGGGGGGGCCGGGGACCCCAAAAATTTCTGGGGGGGTTTGGAAAAATGGCTGGGGAGGGGGGTTACCCCCCCCCCCCAATCACACCTATGATCTCCCGCCTTTATTCGATTTCGAAACCCCCGACCAATTGTCTTCGCTAAGCCATTTTCTGATTGAAAAAAATTGAATTCAAAGATTTACTTCTCCCGCTTGCGTTAGAAATACTTGTGACCAAACGAAATTTGTAGGTGATCAAACGTCAGCTTTCTAATGACACCAATAGTTTTTCAAAATATTAATTTGTGGGGGGGCTGGCATGAAGTTAACGCATAGGTACAGTTTTTTGAAAATTTCTTTTTACTCAAATCGGAACAAACGAAACTTTATCGTGGAACAAACGTGATCAAACGTGATTAAGCGATTAGTACTATTCAATCGTTTGGTCACGCATTTGGGGGGGGCCAAAGTGATGGAGGTCCAAAACCCGCTTGGGGGGTCTCAAAAATCGGTAATTTTTACAAAAGCTGTACCCAAATTCTTTTCAGCTGAAAATGAAAGCTTTCCGACATAAAATCTACTATTTTCTACATAAATCCAATGAGAAACTACTTAATATTGCGTTTTAAAACCTTTTTTAGCGTTTTTAACTATTTCTAACCAATTGTTTCAAATTTTTTTCGAAAGCTACAATTTTGGCGAAAATTTTGCATTTTTTCTCGTGTTTTGACTCCATTTTGAGGGGTGGGCAGAGGGGCTTTATGTTCGCCTTAGCCTTCGCCTTTAGTTTTTCATAAAAATGAGTTTTCCGTTTTTAGCTTATTTCAAATATTTGCAAATTTTATATCTTGCCTACTATTCTGATTTTCCAGAAGCAAAGAAAACGGCCAGAGCGTATGCAGACATGGAACATATCTACAATCTAGGTCAAGTTTGGTTGAAGCAGTTACGAGAAAATCAAAACCAAAGATTTTGTAACTTTACATTGTTTGCTTTAGTTTTGGGAATTTACATTGCTTTCAAGCAGCTGAATAGTGTTTTTGTTAAATAATACACATAAGTAACACACTAACAACCTTTAACACTTAATAGATTTAGTTTTTTTGGATAAACCGCTATTACTTTAGATTGCAGGTGCAAACGGTCAACGTAAATCAACCGTATGTAAAACTATCTGTAACTTTTGATAGAAACAACGTACAGAAAAGATATCTACATCATTTTATAGCTCTTTTTGTGCTGTTTCTTATGGTAGATTGAAATTTAGTAGATAGGGCTTACCTAAAATTTTGATTATTTGCGCATGCGCAAAGTCGTGATGGTAGCAAGCCGATTCATTAGCGGTACTCTCAGACACCAAAATTTTGTGCAAAAATAGCCTGCCAACCAAACGTGTTTCACCAATGGTTTCATCATGTTTGCTTCATTTATACCAAACTTAGGTAGAAAATCCCGCTAGTGGTACAACCACCTTAAATGAAGTTTGATTATTTGCGCCTACGCAATGCCATAATGGTAATCAGCCAATTATGCGCTCTTTGACACCAAAATTTTGTGCAAAGACAGCTTGCCAACCAAACTAGGTTCACCTAAAGTTTGTCAAAATTGCTTCGTCCATACCTAGATTTAGAGAATCCCGCTTGTGGTACTACCAGCTTAAGAAGGCGCTTGGATTACCGGGAACGTTTCTCCTGAGTTCATTTTTCAACCAATCCGTTTCAAACTTTCAGCAGTGGTAGCTGGTGTCAAATACTCGCGATCTATAGAATATGAAGAATCCAGTGATTGGCTTGCGATCTACACAACAGGGATAAGTTTAAATTTTCAAAACAGTGTCATTCATTAGCGTACAAATGAAATTAGCTCAACTTTTGCACAAGTGTATAAATAAACGTAATGCAGGGGCAATTTTGTTAGTTTCTGGATTTATACAATTTTGAGAAATTTATTCATGTTCAAAATCTTTGAAAATCAGTATTTCACGGAATATACGTTTTAAATAAAAACTAAAAAATTGTCCCTGCGTACCTCTCCAATAAACGTACGTGCAAAATTTGAGCAAGCATGGTTGAAGCATTTGTGAGAAAAAATTTAAAAGATTCCGCACTAGTCGCTTCTGTTTTACGCATGCAATATGCTTTTAATAAGTTTCATAGTGTATTTCATAAAATAATAAACAAATCCAAAACAAAAGCATCATGACAAACCCTGTGGAATTCATTTTCGAACAATTAGTTTTTACTTTGCCATTCGCGATGGGAATGGTCAATGTAATTTTGCCATATATTCAACCGCTTGTAACTTTTGATAAAAACCACTTACAGAAGAAATATGCATATCGTTGTAAAGCTCGTTTTATGTTCTTTCAGCTAGTGTGAAGTATTTCTTGATATCTCTCTTGATTTCATCTAAATTCATTTAAAATGGAGTGCTATCTTTACGAACGACAAATGAAAATTGTACTCTCGTGTGGGAACCTCGGTTCCTTAGCTAATTCTCCTATTCAACTCTAGGCGCTCAATTTCGTCAGCCTGGAAAGATTTCTAGAGTTGGGAGGTTATTTTGCCTCCAAAATATTCTTATTTTTTGATGCCCTTTTCCTACTCTTCTGGTGTCGAATATTGAATATTCTCAATAAATGATTTGTATTCTCAATAAAGATTAGAGGTTCGTAGAGAGTGTGTAATATGTCTGGTACTCCCTACTTAACCGCTAACCTACAGAATAAAAGACGACACAGCCCTAAATTTTAACACGGATTTACTTTCCTTAAACAAAATACCAAAATTCAACCAAAACAATAATATTCAAAACTCAAATAACTTTACAGACCGGAACTTGAATATAAAAGTTCAAGGCAAGCATAAAATTTAAATTCACAAAGTTTCACACAAGACACGAACAAACCTTACACCCAAAGGGGGAGTGAAAGCGGGGAGATGACCCCCAAACCAAACTCGAATTGGACACCCACGGTAGCAGAGAAATAAGTGGGCGCCCAAACCACCAGTTGATACGAGATTTGAATCTAGACTGAATGAATTTGCGCTCAAAATGAAAGAGAAAATGAATTAGCTATGTACGGCGTTGGACCGTACACAGCAGTAGAATTTAGATTGATTTTTCATAAAGTTAGCACCCACTTTTGAATATTTTAGGGTAAAATCAAGGAAATATTCTACAGATTACCCCCTCTTTTGAAACGCGCGCCCTCGCCGCGGCCTCCAGGCACATAGGTTAGTACTAAAATTTACGTTAGCCTACTTACCATAGCTACTAGTATAGATAAAATGTGTTTTAGAAAAATGGGAAAAAATGATAAAATGTTTCCTCGGTTCACTTTGGACACCGGGAATTACTCGACCCCATGTTTTATACATTTTTGGGTTTTGCCGAGACACGGGTAAAACTACGCCGGAACATACCGGGGGTACATTCACATATAACGGACTTTGCCGACACATAAATACAAATACAAAGAAAATTGGGACAAGCGATTCAGCCGCGACTAGAGCGCACATTACAAAACAGGACATAATCCGAAGATATAAATTTATATATACTATATACTATAAAGTATAGGAATAATATAAGCAAAAGCGAGTGCCAACAAAAGCGCTCAGAAAAATTAAAGGAAGAAAATTTCAAGTAAGAAATATAGAAATAGAAGAGAAATTCAAATATATAATGTCGAATCTTAAAGGGGGAAGGCAGCGAGGCTCGAGGGGAGACTCAATTTCAAATGCTCCAGAGGAGCGAAGTAAATCAGAAAGGAGAGTATTTCAAACTCAAAAGGGTGGTCTCCCCTGAGCACCTGCCTGCCCCGACATACAAAAATATAGTAGAATCTTTAATAAATGCCACAAAATTATAAAGCACAAAATAAAGCAATATTGGCATAGCTGCTCAAAAATAGACATGGCAAAAGATAAGGCAGGAATAATGGCAGTAGAAGTATATAGAAATTTTGAATTAAAGTAAACCCGTGACTATTTTTAGAAAGGAAAGCGAAACAAACACCATGTTAAGAGAAACAAAGACCCGAAAAGATTAAGAAAAATGGAATAACGTACAGCACATATAAAACAGCCAAGCTGAGCTAGAGGGAACCACCCCACCCGGAGATGAAATCTCGGAAAGTAGAAACAGGAAAATGAAATTTAGAAATTAATTTAAGAAATTTTACCCCCGGAGAAGAGACCCCAAACAATGACCAAAGACCCCACCCAACCAAGGTTAAGGCTAAATCTGTAGAGTACATAAAAATATAGACAGTGAACAACAGTTAGTAAAAGAAGGGGGAAAGGGGGAGGGGGGACGGACGAGGTAGGGGGACGTACAACCGGGTTCACAACAAGCACCACAAAATTGACTTCAAACAGTTCAAAACAATCATAAATGACTCCAGGCTGCGGGAGAGATTTCAGATTCCAAGGTACCTTGGGAAAAAATCCCATACCACATCACCGGACCAAAACCTCCGGACCACTGGGCGGATGCCCCTCGGCATCAAGCGCCCGCTCGACCAAAACCATTGCCGCCAGCCTTCCAGACACCGAACCAGGCCCGTCCTAGCACCAGATGTAAACATAGGGGCCAACCCGTATCACATAGGGGGAAATTACAGTAACAAACAAACAAACAGTATAACAGGGGAACACTCGCCGTCAAGAGGGACAGGGGGGGGGCGGGAAGGGGACGATAAGTATAATACAGAACAGACAAACAAAAATGGAATAAAATACAGCATGTGTATATATGGGTAAGCATATAGGCATGATGCCTAACAGTAACAAACAAAAATAATTGGGCAAAAGCCCGCAGTACATATATATGAGGCCCGATTAATTTAGAGAGTGTAGGCAGAAACCGGCGGAACCGTTATCTCCCCTACGGGGGAAACGCAGGCACCGCAGGAGACGCCAAGTCATTGAAAACGGAAAATAATTCTCAAGAGTCAAAAATGCCGGTCCGGGGTTGACCGCCCACCGTTACCTCCCCTACGGGGGAAGCGCAGGCGGCGAGCAACCACGGACCCGCCGAGGTACGGCACGGTGTTAAGAATACCCCAGTACTATTGCCTATACGGTTAAAAATTAATATGATAAAATGCAAGAAATACAAAATACCCGCCCATGTATAATGTCATAATCAAAATTTCAAGATTCAGAGAATAACTATCAATAGAAAAAGGTGTATTCGTTTACTCAATTTGGAATAACAATCAAATTTATTCAATTTGTAATAAAAATCAAATTTATTCAATTTGTACTAAAAGTCGAATTTATTCAATTTTTGATGAAAACAGAAGAAAATTTTATCATGAAGGACAAGAGAAAATTCAAATTTATCACAAAGGTGAATAGAAGAAATTATCTAATCAAGAAATGCACTAAAGAAACTAGAAGCAGTGCTACACGAAAAGTTAATGTGAAAATTTACGCATGCAAGTGGAAACAAATTTAGAGATCACAAAACCACCACCCTTTATACCAATACGGGCCAACATAAACAAAATATACCCGCCCCGCCACATATATTTACTGACGAGCCAACATTTTTGCCTCCCGCAGGCGGCGGTCACACTCGCGGACGTTCAGATCATGGTAAAGGGTAGGGAAAAGTTCGCGGCGTACAATCATACAAATTTTGCCCATCCAGTTTTTGCCTGGTGGCTTGCGAAGTCGCTGGTTGCGTTCTCTTGGAGACAAATTTCTGAGAACAGAGGCGTCAATGCCACAGCCCCAAGCATAAAATTTAAATTCACAAAGTTTCACACAAGACACGAACAAACCTTACACCCAAAGGGGGAGTGAAAGCGGGGAGATGACCCCCAAACCAAACTCGAATTGGACACCCACGGTAGCAGAGAAATAAGTGGGCGCCCAAACCACCAGTTGATACGAGATTTGAATCTAGACTGAATGAATTTGCGCTCAAAATGAAAGAGAAAATGAGTTAGCTATGTACGGCGTTGGACCGTACACAGCAGTAGAATTTAGATTGATTTTTCATAAAGTTAGCACCCACTTTTGAATATTTTAGGGTAAAATCAAGGAAATATTCTACACTGGGGTCCCCAATTCAGTTATCTTTTGGATTCCATTGTCCCTTTGAATTGGTATTGATTATTATTGGTGGCTATTGTTGTATTTTGGTAAAGTTTCTATTATTATGCAAAGTTTTGAAGTTTTGTATCTCTCGTAATTTTGTTTAAAAGAAAAAGTAAACTCGCGTTTCGTAGTTGTTTAGGGTAAGCGAGTTAGGGACGAATTGACATGCACACACTCTAGGACCTAGTAATCTTCCTTTATTTAAATTCTATCTTTATTGAGACAACTCAAATCTTTACAACTGGCGACCGTTCTTTCAGGAGAGTAGCATGTCCGATTCGTCTCGCCCGCTTACTCGCTATTGGAAAAGAATTCGAGAGGAAACAGCTCGTCTTTTTTCGGAATTACCTCCAAATTCACAGGCGCCGGAGGTCTCAGATAGTTTTTTAAATCGACATTTTTTCAAAACTCGCCTACAAATTTGGGGGGTCGACAGCACGGGGGGAATATCTCACCCCAAAATTTACAAAATCCGACACCCCATATAGTTCAAATCCACCTCCTCCCCCACCCCCACAAGTTTTGATCTCTCCCCCCCCCGCGCCACAAAATTCAATGGTACGATTTTCTGAACCCCCCCAAAATTTTGAACCCCCCACCCCCAAAATTCTGAACCCTCCCCCAAAATTCTAAACCCCTCACCCCCAAAATTTCGAAACCCCCCACCCCCAAAATTTCGAACCCCCCCCCACCCCAAAAATTTCGAACCTCCCCACCCCCAAAATTTCGAACCTCCCCACCCCCAAAATTTCGAACCTCCCCACCCCCAAAATTCTGAACCCCCCACCCCCAATTTTTCGGGGTGCGTTCCGACCCCCGACTCCACCTAGGAATAGGCGCAGCCAGTCTGCTCGAGACGGTCATTGGGTGAAAAATCCAGGGGGGAAATAAACTTTCGGGGGCTCTAATGAGTGCTTGGGGATCTCCAGCTGTTGGGGAACCCGTAGGGCAAAATTTGGGGGGAGAACACTATATAGACCGGAGAGAAACTACGGTACAGGTATTGGGGGGACCACTTTCTGGCCCGTCTCAGACTGTTTCCCAATTTGCTTGTCCCCCAACCGAAAATTTTGTCACAGGGGTGGGTAATATACTTACTCCCTCCCCTAAAAACCCTGCGAGACAAAATTCTGAAAATTCAAATTTTCGTCAGGATTTCGACAATTTTATTTCACCTCGTTTTGACGTTGTTCAGAGTATGCAAAGTGTTCTTTCAGCTATGGGATTGGGAAATGGGGCGGCCCCTAATGGTGTGCCTGGGCCGTTGTCCAGGCAAGCCGGAGAGGGACCCCCCTTTCCCAAAAACTTCAAAATTCACCCCTCCCTCTAAATTATTACCCCCTCAACTATCTCAAGCTGGGGCTGAGGCTCCTCCCCCCCCAAAGTACGTACTCTCTCCGGTCTCCCCAGGTTCCGTTCGACGTTGTCGGGACACTCTCCCGACAGGTCGTAAACGGACCGCGCCCCCTCCCACGAGTTCAAACTTTCAACAAAATTTTTGGGCAAAATACTTTGGTTCCGTCCGGTGTTGCCGGGACACTCTCCCGGCAGGTCGATAACGGGACCCCTCCACCTTCTACAGGACCAAATTTCCAACAAAATTTGGGAAAAAACGTTGTTTGTTCAGAAAACGGGTCCGTCTATAACTCAGCTCATAGTCAAAATTCGGGTATTTTGCCCGAAGGGGAGGGCTCAAATCACAATACCCCCACATCGTATATGGAGCAGAATTTTGGTGGGGGGCACCACCCCCCAGGGCCCATCTACCTACCAAATACCCAAATTCCACATAGCATTCCAGCGGCCTCAGTGGCAGATTTTCAAGGATATACGTACGTACCGCCAACAAAATCCCTAGCCCCCCAGTCGTCCCATCTAGGCGGGTTTGTCATTCCGCGTGACCAATATGGGAGCCCCCTACCAAATCGAGCTACGGCTCCCTCCCATATTTCGGTACATTGTACTCCAGTTTGTGCAGGGGCCCCTTCTGCACAAAAATTGCATCACACACAGCCACCCTCGTCCCCTCCCCTACAAGTTCCGCACCCTAGTACCCAAAACCCTCCCCTAGCTTCTCCAAATCGAACAACTCAGTACAGTTTTGTAAATAACCAGGACCCTCAGTATTTTCCGATTCACCCCGTTCTTATGGACAACATTTGTACGAAGGGGCTCAAGTTGCGGCTCCTGACCAACATGGACAACAACAAATTCCCCAACTCCGCTACCAGCCACCCAATGAACAATATCCGGAAGGGCAATATTTTATGCGTACTCGTCCCTCGTTACGACCCCAAATATGCTTATGTCGAGGATTGGCTCCCTCAATTCGAATCGGCCGTGGCAGTTCATGAGGTCCCGGAGAACCAGTGGGGGCGGCTTCTCTGGAATAAACTCTCCGGAAAAGCCCAAATTTTCGCCTCCCGTTGTGGCCCACAGGTCGTAGAGTCATATACAGGTTTTCCCGAATTGATAAAATCCCAATTCCCAAAACCTCAACTTTCCTTACGTGATCGATTTTCAGCTTTTGCTCATCGAAAACAACTTCATAATGAATCAGTTAGTCATTATATATCAGAACTGCAAGCAATGGCTCTCGACCTGTGGGACACCCAAGAGGAAAGGGAACAGCAGTGTGTTCAACAACTTTTTGCCGGAGTCCACGACAAGTTCGCCTTTGCGCTGGCCTCCCTTTACCAGCATGAACGCCCGACCATGCAGGATGTGCGTCGCATCATCGACCGTCTGGAGTCTTGAGAAGCCAGGGCTCCGGAGGGCGACACTTTATCATACGATTTGCCTATCTACTATGTTGAAGAAGGCGGTTCTGATAAAAAACCTCAGAACCAGAAGACTTCAGATCCTACTTCTCAATCAAATCTAGAGGTCGCTGCTTCCCGCCTTGGCTTCCGAGAGATGAAGGACTGGTTCGAACAACACATCCAGGAAGCCTTAGCCAAATGGGACGAAGAGAAACGTAAGAAATTTTCCGCCCCCTGCAGATACTGTAAAAAGCGAGGCCATCCGCCCGAAAAATGCTGGGAAAGATTCCCCTCAAAAGCCCCTCCCGACTATAAAAACCGCTCTCTCCCGGAACGAGTTGACCACGTTTCCTATAATCGGATGCCCTACTCCCCTCACTATCAGGGGCAAACAAATCAACCACAGTATTATCAACCTGTAAACTATACTCCACCCCCTCCGCCTACACAAAATGCTCTTATTCAGTCTAACCCTCAATTACCTCAATTTTCTGCTCCATCCTCAACTCCTCAACCTCTGTTTAATTCTATGCATCAACAGGCAACCCCCGCTCCGGCTCAAAACGTTCACCCTACCCCACCCCAAACTCAAAATACTACTCCAGTCCCTTATCAACGTACAGTTGCCATGGCAAATGCGGGTGTTCCGGATCTATCACAAAATTTCGTACCTGCGTCGGATTCGGGAGTGGGGGCTCAAGCTGCTCCCCCCGGGTGGGTCGGCCCCCTCTTCCACCGGAGTAACTTTACAACAAGCAAATCAAATGTTTAGTCACTTTCAAGTGGCTATGGTGTCAGCTCGGCCGGGTGGCGGCTGTGCTCCGTGGGGGGAAGGGCCCCTCCAGTCTAGTCCGAAGGCGCTTTCAATTTCTACTGAGCTTAACTCTCAACACCTTGATTTGTCAATGTCAAAAGCCCAATTATCCAATGTTTTTACTAAAGTACTTCATAATCTTACTCATTTACAGGCAATTCAAAGGGATACGTATAACTTTATGCAAGAATATCACCATGCTTTGTCTAATCAAATGCGTGAAATGGCACTTCTGCTAAAACGTTTATGTCCAAATCAATCGGAATATGACTCCATTATGTTCGTTGAAAAACATCCACCTCCCACTTGGGCTGCGAGTTTTTCTCCGGTTCTCGGGGGGATGCCCCCTTCCCAGCCCCCACAGGCACAGAGTGTTTCAGTGGCTACTGAAACGGAACCCCCCACCGTCATTGACACCTCACAAAACAAAGAAAATCTTGTTTCAGGCCATTTAGCATCCGTAGCAGTGACTCCGGGGGCCTCCGCGGGAATTGAATCCGAACAGGTACTTGCGGCAGCGGATAATATGCCCGCCATCTTAGTAACATCTGGGACCGCAAAAATTTTAGCAATTATAGATTCCGGGGCGTCGATTTCTTCCCCGAACAGTACAAAGAATTTTGGCTGGTGGGGCGGAGGTCCGTTTTGACCACCCTGATCCCATCACTGCCGTCACGACGAATAATGCTCCCCTGAAAATTTTAGCCAAAGTTTTTGTTATTTTTACGGTGGGTTGCAAAGAATACGGTTGGTCTTTTCATATGGCACCTGAATTTTATCGCGACATGCTAATTGGTACGGATTTCATGAAAATGTTTCAGTGGGACTTACTATTTTCCTCTAACGAAGTTAATATGCAAGGCATTCGCCACCCTTTACTTTCTGCAGTTGATATTCGTTCTGAATTTCTAGCAAATTAGTGTGATGAAACTCCGGCAGTGATGGCAGTAGACGTAGTAGTACCCCCCACTTCGGAGGTTTGGGCTCAGGCGCGGACCTCCTCTACTGTTCGGGGCCCATTGTGCTTTTTCGACCCCGTGAAATCTTTATTATCTGAACATAAGGTCTTACCTTATGCTGGGGTGGTTCAAATTCTGGAAAATTTTTTCGAACTTTTAATGGTTAATCCAACTCCGTCTCCTGTCACTATTCCCCAAGCAACTATATTTGGGTCGGTTAGTCCCGTGCGGGATTATTCCGCTCGAGAACCTGTCTTGGGTGATCTTAACATTTTTACTCCAGCTCAAGTTCATTTAGACGAATTTGCACGTGATTTGCGTATTGCGGTCGATGCACGTATGGGGGACCCTCCACTCCGGGAAGGTTCTCCATTCAAAAGGCTCTCGCCACTTCCGAGTACCATCCAGTGATCTTCTTCCTTTCTCCTCGATGTTGGATCGGAGGATTTCGATCCTGCACATGCCCAAAGGCCAGCCGGAATGGGATTCGGGTGGCAGGCATTCGAGCAAGATGGCCCATGAATCCAGCAGCCCGCTTCTTGACTAGGTCTCTGACGTCCGAGACCCCGAATTCTGTCCATAGATCTGACTGGCGCACGTGTAGCCGGAGTCCTTTGATTGATTTGAGGCAGTAGTACCAGAACTGCCGGAGAGTGTTCATCTGACTCCAGTCCATGGTTTTGGACTCAATTCCGTACAAAATTACGGAGGTAATGCAGGCCTGGAAGATTCTGCCCTTCGTCCGAATAGAGAGACCAGATCGCCAAACGCCACGCAGCTTACCGAAAGCCGCCAACGCCCTGCTGATCCGCCATCCGAAACGCATCCGAACAGGGTTTCCGGCCCCGTGCCTACCACCGATCCTAGGTAGCAGAATTCCATCACTTTCTTGATCTCGGTTCCCCGCAGCTGCAGGGACGTTTCGTCATCGCCAGCTGGTAGTTCCATCCATTCAGTCTTCATGAGGCTGATTTCACCACCAAATCGGCCGATGCATCTGTCCAGGATCTCCGCTCACCGACGAAAGGATTCACTGTCCCGGCAGAAGATGGCAGTATCGTCGGCATATTCAAGGTCGCAGATCGTGCACGACTCGTTGGACTTCAGCTGGCGTTGTTTTGCTATCGTGCGAGTCCTCAGGTCCCGTTTAAACTGCAAGCGGACCCCGAAGTTAGGGATTTCCGCCTGGCAGCGGGATCTCCATAGGCCCATCGCGAAGAAGAAATAGAAGTTCCAGAGGGTTGGGCCACAGCAGCAGCCTTGACGAACTCCAGTGGTGATAGGGAATTGGTCACCCAGTTCTCCCTGGAACAGGACTCTGGCCCCGAAACCGTCATGGAACGATCGTACCAGGGCGATGACGTTGGCAGGGACTCCGCAGCGATCCAGCAGCGCCCAGATCAGAGCTCTGTCGCATGAGTCGAAGGCCTTCTTCAGGTCTACAAACAGGATGTGCAGCCGGTCGCCAGGATTCCCTTCAACCGCAGTGGTGGCCCCAAAGTCCTCCAGCAACCGCCGGATGGCGAAGATGCAGTCCACTGTCCCGCGATCCGATCGGAAACCATGCTGTTCTTCACCCCAGATTTCGCCTCCAACATCCTGTAGCAGCCAGTTGAGGAGAATGTTGACCACCTTCGAGAAGACCTCCAACAGGACGATTCCTCTCCAGTTGTCCAGGTCCGTGAAGGCTCCCTTATTCTTGTACAGGGCCACCAGAACCGCATCCAGCCACCCATCCGGCAGTGTAGGGACTTCGCCACCATTGTTCCACAGTTCCAACACTGTCTGATGCAGGATCACTGCGACCGCTGGGAGATCCTTGATGCACTCCGCAGGCACTCCAGACAATCCTTCAGCCTTTCCGTTTTTCAGCCGACCGATTGCTCTACTGACTTCTTCCAGTGTAGGAGGACTCCAATCGACCGAGTTAGTGAACCTTGGCAGCTCCTGTAGAGCAGACCAGTCCACTTGCCGCGCGATGTTGAGGATTCCGGAAAAGTGATTTCCAAACTGTTCCAGTTGCAGGTTGCTGCTGCCGATTGATCGGAACTTCAATCCGCCTGACGGAAACTCCCTCGCCAGTTCGGAGATCTTCTGACAGAAATCACGAGAGTTCCGGTTCTCCCAGCAGCGTTCAATAGCATCCGCCTTACCCAGAAATCAGGCTTCTTCCATTTCTCGGAACCTGCGCCGGATCCGGTGGAGGGTTCCCCGATATCGTAGCCGGGACCGGACGGACGGCCTGGACTGATAGAGGCTGAACTGATCCTGTCTTTCTTGTGCCAGCCGTCTGATCTCCGTCTGATTTTCAGCCATCCAGGACTTCTGGGTTCTGGGTTTGGTTCCAATCTGATCTACGGCACACTGACGGAGAATTTCCGTCAATTGGCAGATATCGGGTTCTTCTTCGGCAATCCGGTCGGTGACAGCCGCCAAGTATCGCTCCCGAACCTCCGGGTCCTTGAGGGCGGAAACGTTGATCTTCACCGGTCGCTGAAGCTGGCAGGGGGACTCGCGTCAGGGTCGGGATTGAGCGTCAGGTTCAGGCGCTGGCGTAGCACCACCGATAGCAGCTTATGATCGGAGCCGACGTCCAGGGAAGGCAGGACCGTTGTTTGCCTAACGCAGACCGAGAATTCCCGCCGGATCAGGGACAGGTCTAGCATTCCCGGATAGCCCCATCTAGGGTGGAACCAAGAGGCCAGGTGGGACATGTTCAGCTTCCGGTAACCGTTCGTGATCTGCAGTCCCTCCAGCTGGCAGAACAGGATTAGGCGTACCCCCATATGGTTCCTCAGATCTGACACTCCGTATGGCCCCAGAACGTCCACCAGATCCTCTTCATGGTCCAGCCGCCGACCGACCCTGCTGTTGAGATCACCACCGAGCCACAAAAAGCTCCTGCGCGGCACTTTACGCAGGACAGAGGAGAGGGACTGGAAGAATTCGTCAACGAGGTCGATCCGGGCTTTGGCTGTAGGCGCGTACGCTACCACCAGGTACCAGGGAGGTTCCCGGCCAGCAGACCGCAGAGGGATCGCCAGCGCGCGGCCATTATCCGCCGTCACAGTTCGTGCGCCCGCCGCTCTCCAGGCGGCAGCAGCCGCAGGGCTGAGGAGGATAGCAACCCCGGAAAAGACAGCGTCCACGGTATTATGATATACCAGGATCCAGCCATCCTCCAGGTCGAGGGTACCGGTTCCCGCCAGTCGGGTCTCGCAGAGGCATAGGGCATAGAAGCTTTGCCGAACCGACAGCTCCTTCAGGGTTTGGACCTTCTCACCAGTGTTCCGGCGAATGGATTGGGCATTCACTGTAGCCAGCTGGACACTCTTGGGTTTTCCTCGGGAAGCACCACCAAACTGCATAAAGTCCTTTGGCGATACCAGTCGAACCACCGGGGGGAAGGCAAACGGCCGACCAAGCCGATCGCCACCGTTGCACCGGCGCTGGCCAACCGAGGGCCTATGCGGGCCCCGAGCAGGGTTAGCCAAGCGCTGGGTCGGTGCCACTGGGATGATGGGATCAGATCGCCCGCCCGTTACCAGGCCGGCCCTCCGAGCCCTTTCCATTCCGGGCTGTATGAGTTCAAAGTTATGCCGTTCGGGTTGTGTAATGCTCCGTCAACTTTTCAGCGCATTATAGATCGTATAATGGAAGGGTTCACGGTTTATATTGACGACATTTTGATATCTAGTGCCTCTCAAATTGATCATTTAGACAAACTTCTTGAAATTCTCCTGCGTTGTTCAAGAGAGCGCGTCATTCTAAAATTGTCAAAATGTGAATTTGCAAAATCTTCTATGCCCTTTTTGGGTCATGTTTTGTCTGCCTCCGGGATCTCCACGGACCCGGAGAAAATTCGGGTTGTTAAGGACTTTGCTGTTCCACAAACTGTAAAAGATGTTCAAAGTTTTTTAGGTTTAGCGGGGTACTACAGACGATTTGTCCCAAATTTTTCTAAAATTGCCCACCCCCTAAACTCTTTACTTAAAAAGGATGCAGAATTTTTTTGGACTAGTGCCTGTCAAGGGGCGTTTGAAACCCTAAGAGAAATTAATTACGGCTCCTGTATTGGCGTACCCAGATTTTTCAAAGCGATTCACCTTGGCCACGGATGCCAGCTTTTTAGGAATAGCAGCCGTCCTCCAACAAACCGATGAGCAAGGTAAATTCCATCCGGTTGCATATGCCACCCGGGCGCTGACTACAGCAGAAAAGAATTATCATGTTACCGAGTTGGAAGCTTTGGCTATTTTCTTCGGAATTTCATACTTTCAACACTATTTGATTCTATATGAATTTGATGTCAAAACAGATCATAAAGCTCTCGAGTACATATTGGGTGACCAAGTGGTACCAAAAACTGCCCTTGGACGAATAGCCCGCGCTGGAGATCTTTTCTGCGTTCTTTCCGGTTTCGGGTAATTCAGCGCCCGGGCGTCACGAACGGTGCACCGGATGCACTGTCTCGAAATCCTCCTACTATAGCTGGTTCTTTTGCTGATCATCCTAAAATTCCGGAATTTCTTTTTGCAATTACCAACATGGAGGATGAGTACGAGGGCCCTGAGGACCCGCTGGCATTCGAGGCCGGAGTCGAAATTTGGAAACAAGCATTGCAATCCGATCCTTTTACTGCGAATATGTTGAAATTTTTACAGGACAAAATTCTTCCGCAGGACCCTGTGGAAACATACACTATACGTAAGACTTCCTCAGATTATTATATTGAAAATGAAATTTTACACTGAAGGCACAAGTTCAAACGTCGTGATCCCCTGAAATTAATAGTAGTCCAGAGGGATTGTCGAAAGTATGTATTTGATGAATGTCATAACACATTGTTTGGTGGATGTCACAATGGGAGGGACCGTACCCAGGGAATGATCTCTAGCAAATATTTCTGGGAAACTTTAACTCAGGATGTAAACCGGTATTTGGATCTATGTCAAGTTTGTGCTGCTTGCAACCCAGGACAATCATAAAAATCAGGCCTGGATGCGTTTCTTCACTCCCGTAGAAGCCCCTTTCGAGAGGCTCTCCATGGACGTAATGCACGCCCCCACCACTTCTGCCGGGAATTCAAAAGTATTGGTCGTAGTCGATTTTTTGACGCGTTGGGGTTGGGCCTTTCCTATGCCAAACGAACAAACTCAAACAATTGCTAAAAATTTCGCTGAAGATATTATTGCGGTTCACGGAACCCCTAGAGAAATTCTTACAGATCGGCGTACCCCCTTTTGTTCTGCTCTAATGGACTCGTTGTGTAAACTTTTAGGAACCAAAAAGGTTCGTACTACGGCCTACCACCCCCAAACAAACGGGGCGTGCGAACGCCTAAATGGAACCTTAAAGGGGCTTCTACGGAAAGCAATTTTAGGATTTAATAGGGAATGGGACGAGTTGATTCCGTGGGTTTTGTTTGCCTACCGCTCTACCCCCATGCCTCCACCGGTGAATCTCCCTATTATCTCTTGTTTGGTCAAGATCCTCGGTTATACTCTCAAAATTTTCTCAATCGGAAAGATCCACTTGCTAAAGAGGTTACTCCTTCGTACGTAGAAGATTTGCGTGAAAAATTACAGTATTTTCGTCAAATTCTTAAAGAATATACTCAAGAAGTTTTGGAAAAACGTCGAGCTAATTATGATGCAAAAACTAAAGTTGTTGAGTACAAAGAAAACATGTTGGTTTGGAAGGATGTTTCACAGGCTAATATTTCCCGGGGGGCAAGCCGAAAATACCTCCCGATGTTTCAAGGCCCCTTTCGTATAACAAAAGTGGTCTCTCCCACAAATATAGAAATTTTGTCCACTTACCCTTCAGATGCCACTCCGGAATTGATCAATGTGAATCGTTTAAAACCCTTTTATTCATAATTTATCTTTTTGCCCGGTTAATTTACCATTCCTTGAATTCTATTCTTTTAAAATTTCTAGAATCTTATTTACATTACACGATAAAAACTCCTTTTAAAAATTATTTCCCTTGATTTTACTAAAATTCAAAATTACTCCGGTACTATTGCTTAACGTTTTATTTATTTCATTTAATAGTAATCTTTTATTTCTACACTTTTACCATTATATTTTAACCCTTTTTGTCTGTATTTTACCTTTTTATTTTTGTATGTACGTATGTAATTGTTTAGTTATTTCAGTACGCGCTTGTTTTGATTCTGTTTTGCTCTCTAGTCAGTACCTTTGGCGGATTTCTGGAGAACAGCTTGGTAGGTTTTGGAAAATTTTTTCTTTTCTTATTTTTAGTCACTATGCCTTACGGAACTGCAGGATTTAGTAAGTTTAGTGACATGAAACACGTAAAACGAGTGACTTTCGCTCCCCCGCCACCCTCTTCAGATGGTCCGGAGTATGCTATTTCTGCAGAAGTTTGGCGTTGCATAAAATGTAGGCAATTTGATCCAACGTGGGATACTATGCCGTTTCCACCCACCCCTGGATATAGGGTAATCGCGGGGGGAGCACCTTCTGTACGAGAATCAAAATCATTGTTTGGAATTGCTGTTGAAGATAAAAGTCATTCTTACCCTTCTGAACCTGTACCGTCTTCTATTTTTTATGCAAAAGAATCCTCTCGTATGCAAAAAGTTATTTTATTTATTTACTTTATTAATTAGCTACTTTATTACTTTATAACTTAGTTACTTTATTTAATTGTTACCCTACTCCAGCTACCTTTGATCCACCTAAGCACCTTTTGGAATTGGGGGCGCGCCCTTAGACTGAACCGGGTCTAATTGTTCCTCCGGGATTAGTTGCCTGCACCGACGTTCGGCACGCACAATTTCAGGTTGTAGACCCAAAATTTATTCTTGAATGTCATTACCGCAACATTGGTAGACATCTTAGAGGAGAATTTCCACATACTCCGCCAAAAGAGTAAAAGTACGTATACAGGTATAGTTTGTATTTGTGTATTTATGTTTCATATTCACTTCTATGTTCTGTTCTAGATTTGTGTATGTAAATTCGAGTTGTTTTTGGAAAATTTTGAGGTTAGCAAAGTTTTTCTTTTGATCACTCTTATATACGTATCTCATAAGTGTTATACTTAAAATGACGACTTCTTCACACGTATGTTTTGATCCACGTCCATGTAGATATGATTTAGCGAAGGTAGGTCAACCAATTTATGTGGGGAACTCCGGGGGAACACCTTCCTCCAGTGTTAAATCAGGAATTAGAGTTGGGTCCAACAGTACCCTATCGGAGGGGGGGCTGGGCACTCCTGCAGATTTACGTTACAAAAATATTGCGGCTATGATTTTTGATCCTTCAGAAGTAGACCTGTCTTCTTGCAGAAAATTTATTGGGTTGGCCGCCCAGTTTGGTTATTTTGTGTTTCCTGCCTATTTTTTACCCCCAATATATTTACGAGAAAAGGGTGCTCCGACTTTGTACTTATCATGCCCCTCTGCTCCTTTATTGGTGAAAAATGAACACGAAATAATTTTGCAGAGACTTTCTTCTTCACATTTGTTGCAAAAAGTTTCGGACGCCATGACCTCTCCGGGTTCCCCAACCTCCCCTAGTTTGTTTCCGGAGGAGGGTTCCGGATAACTTGCTGTAATATGTGTATATAAAATGTGTTATTCTTGTTTCAATGTTACATTTATTACTTGTTTTAGAACGGTTGCGAATTCGTCCCCGGAGTAATTTTGTCAACAGGAGTGTAAGGCTAATTGGTGGGTTATATATATATATATTTGGTGTATTTTCTGAATTTGCAGTTACTATGTCCGATAGTTTTGTATACCCTCATCGTGGGACAATGGGTCGTGGAAATTTGTTAGGGTTTTCTCCCCCGCGCTCGGGACCTCCCCCACCAAGATTTCCTACTCCCCAAAATTTACCTCCCATAACTCTACATTTGCCTAGTTCTATCTCCAATATTGAGTTGCCTACCTATTTTGAAACTTTGATAAATACGGAGTACCAATCTACTTACGGCTCTGAACCTTATTTGGGGGCCTCTTCGATTTTTGGCCCTCCGTCGGGCACGTCAGGTTACGGGTTTGTTCCTCCCCTTTCTGAGACGCCCCCTTCCACCTACGGCTCCTTGCAAAACGTACCTACTGTAACTCGAAATTTGTCAAATTCTACTTCTGTCGCTGAAGTGCATCCTCCCATCTCTGTTTCGTCATCAAGGCCCTCCTCAAGATCCGATCCTTCTGTCCGGACCGTAAATTGTTACTACGATTCCATTCCGTCTATGTTGTCCTCCCCATCTTCATCGTGGGATACTTTCACTATAGATGGGCATGTACAACCCCATTACCCCACTGGGGCTGGGAGACCCCCTACACGTTTTTCGGTACCACAAAATTTTCATCCATTTTTGATTTCAAGAGAGGTTCAAACGTATGCTCCATCGGTTTCTGTGCCGTTTGGCCCTAGTACGTGTGCTTCCTCAGTCGGAGCGTCTTCGTCTTCCACTACCAGCACCCGTTTTCCTGCACTAGTACCACCGGGGGCTCTTCAAACTCTTGCACAATTACCTTGTTCCAATTGCCTTGGGGTCACCGGTTGGTTCCGGATTCTCCACGGTATGCTCGTCCATATGGCATGTGTCAGCACTGTGGACAGAGAGCCGCGCGTGTTTACCAAAGAGGGGATGTTTTCATGTCAACCCCCCCGAATTTTCTCGATGAAACTTTTACTGGGTCACCATACTCAAATTCATCAGAAAATTCTCGTATTTTGGCTGAAGCCATAGTTTCGGATGTTTCGTTTTGGCGCTGGGACCCTGTTGATAGATGTCTCCGCCCTCAAACGCCTATCCCCTAAAAAGGTTAAAACAACCCACGGTTCTGTTAGATTTTCGTGTTGTGTGTGTTATGTACGTATTACTCTTCTTAAATTGTGTTTTTACTGTACTAGCTAATTAATTTCTACTATTTGTTTTTATTTTGCATGTTCGGGGATTTATTCTTAAAAACCACTTTATAATATGGCATAATTTTCCAAGATTCGTTGTAAATTTATTGATTTTATATTTTTGTTTAGATATTCCAAATTGCCTCTCCAGTGTTCCTCTGGTGCGCTCTTCATCTGCGTGGGTCTGTACGTTTTCGACTGATTTCTTCAAATGTCAAATTCACCACCGTCGGCGTCCCGGGCTATTGAAGTGGTCTCGGACCTTGATTCCTCCATGGAGGTCGTAAGCCAAAATTCTCCTCCCTCCCTTCCAGTTGTAAGAAATTCTGCTCCGGTAGTTACTACAAATTTAGCCTCTTCGTCTCTGCCAAATTTGCCTACCTTGCAACGGGCACCACACGTGCGCCCCATATTTTCTCAGGAGCATTCTTATCCCATTCCAATTCGTCCTCGACAACCAGTTGGGGACTTCACCCCCCTAGACATTTTGTTCAAAATTTCTCCCACCTTTTGCCCCACGGGTGGTCCGTCCTGCTGCATCTCCACAGGAGCCTCCTGTCCGAATTTTTGTCAGGTACCCAATACCTGTCGGGCGCGTACATCCTTATTTGGTTCCTCGCCCCGTCTTGCCACGTCCTCCACCCACACGGCCATCCCCTGGAGTTCCAAATATAGTGGCGTTACATCAAACCCCACCGGGGTATGTTTCGGGGCCTATCTGTCCGGAATTCTCCAGGATTGATAATTGTCCAACTTGTGGACAACGCGCTCCACGCATCTTCCATCGAGGAGAATTCACCATGATGTACCATGGTTCGGGGGTTACTACGAATACCAGATTTGGGGTACCAGGTGACCCTCGTCCACTCCATCCAGCTTTCGGATCTGAAACTTCCTATTGGTGGTGGGACTCTATCCACCAGTGTTTGCACCCTCGTCAATGGTGAGCCAGTATCGGAGGAACACTGGACATTGAAATTTTGGTTTTCGGAACTGATTTTCCTTTTCGTATAAATTTCGTTAATTTTGCTTTTATGTACGTATACATGTTACTAACGAATTTTGTTTTATGTTTAGGTTAATTCTGGTTGTGTTCCCCACGGGCCTATGTCATTCCACAGTGAACGATTTTGGTATTTGTTTTTGTGTATAATTTTGTTTTGCATTTACTACTGTGGGCATATATGTAATTTTTATTTTTTCTTCTTTTGCAGTGAATTTTGGTAATTTCGTGGAATAACTTAAAAACTCTTCAAAATCTTTGAAATGCAGGGTGAATCGGATCAGTCAGGGGAGTCCAATGCTCCCGGAGGTGATGCTCAGCAGGGCGGACTGGCTCAGGAGTAGAGTGACCAGCCATCTACAGTTGAAATTTTTCTTGAAACAGAACCGGATGGTGCAAAACCATCGGTCTCGGCTACTCCAGGGTGCTCTACTTGGGGTCAAGCTGCCAGTGATGCGACTCTAAATCTGGCGCAGGCATTTCCCCCTAACCTGTCGAGGACCCAGCGCCCGCGCCGTTGTGCGGGTAATGGTTCCTCGTCTGGTTCAGTGACGGATCCGGTCCTGCGCCGTGCAGCAGAGGCAGCAGCTAGGTCTTCTAATTAGCCAAAAACTAACACGAATCCCCCCTTACTCAAGACGATCTTGAGGACAAATTAGGGTCCACATCAGTCCACCCTCTGTCTATCCCCGCTCTTATTGAATCCCAGGAGCTTCGTAATTGGGAGGATTCTGTACACTCTTGGGCGAAGGCTCCCGAGAGCCTGAAATCTGGAGACTCTTGTGATACGATCACTGTAGTTTTAACTCTCCGTCAGTTGTATGATAAGGTTCAGGACATCTACAGGAAGGCAGATAAGGCCCGTTTTCTGACTTTGTCATATGTGAAACATCAAGGCTCTTTTCCGGTTTCTTCATCTGGACCGGCCCTTTCTATTTTGTTGATTGCAGTTCCGAAGAACCCCCTTAAATTTTCTACCGAAATTGATCCGCTGTGTTTCCATGCTCCTCATCATTGCAAGCATGATCCGAATTTTAAGGTTTTTATGTTTTTGATTCCTCGAATCTACATAGATACTCCTTCCTGGTCTCTCATCAGATACGGTCTACAGCCTATCCTGTACAATACGCCCTTTCCAATCTTTGCTGCGGGCGCAGTGGATACGGTTCGGACCTTGTACATGACTTTGGGCATTGATGCCAGGAATTCCATCGTTGATTTGGCACAGCTCGTCGACTATGTCGCGGAACGCCCTCTGCCTTCAGGTCTTCGTCAACGGACTTCATCTCATCAGAAAGGTCCGCACATCTGGAATACCAAGGACAATCCATTAAAAGTTATCGCCTCTTTTCCGACGAAGCCACCACCGATAAACCTTTTAAGTGGTTTCAGGAAACCCTTTTGCTGTATCCTTCGGATAAAGTTCGGCGTTCTTATCTTTCGGAAAATTCGGTCAGATCCGGCTCCAATTGTCTTGATCAGGATAATTGCCTTAGCTGTACGACTGACTATAAGGCACTGCAATTTATTGATACAAGTGACAAGACTGGTTATAATAATAAGTACAACGGCGAGTACAGCGAATATAATTGCTGGTAACACTCACTGCAAACAGTGCAAATGGCGATTTACAACACAGATAGATAAATTATTAGCAAACAATGTAATGGTTTGCCAGAGTTGCTAGTACTCACTTTTACCAAAATTAGTAATTATTGGTAGGGACAAGGTTTTGACTCTTTACCTCAGCTATACTAATTCTTTCTTTCTTCCTCTTGTCGTAATCTACCACTAAACTCTACTGTGCGGTCCCTATATGCTTGTGCTCGTGCTTTAAGTTAAAACTCTTTGTCCGTCCTCCTTACCAAGGACAATATGGCCAATAATAATAATAACAAGCTACACAACAGATTAAATTAACTAAATTACTGAGGTTAGTAGTACAAGTTCCGGTCTTTGGGTGAGCCCGAAATGCCAGTAACAATAGCACTTTCGGATGCTGTTCGGTCACCTGGGGGGACAATACAAGGGTCGGTCCGGTTGGGGGTTTCCTGGTAACGGTTACAGTGTTAGTACAGGTTAAGTTTTGGTTTAATCTCTTCTTTAGTGCTTCTACCTCGGTATGAATTCTCAAAATAGATCACAGGAACCATCCATTCCCCACAAGACAAGAAGAGCTGTAAGCCACATTTTAAACCTGGTTGAACAGACGAGATTCAATTTGGAGTCAAAAGGCTAAGGTTTGCAACTGGTTTTAGGTCCCACAGATGATTCGGTGCACTATTTGTAATGTGATCTCTGCCTGGAACTTCCGATACAAATCTGATCAGATCCTTCAAATGTACCTTTCAACGATAAGTTCCACTGATATGAATTCCAACTGTCTGTACGAGTCCCCGGACTGATAACCAAATGATCCAACAATTAATAGGCACTGTGATTCAGAATACTGGAGATCTACACGTGATTCTGGGCAGGACTGACTTTCGCTTTCCGCACCTGAATCAAATGGGTTAAAACCCATTAGTACAAGTTATAGGTGCGGGATTCGAACCCAGCAACCATTACTCACAGCTTTGGCTTTCTGAACAAGAATTAGACTGATAAACTTGAATTTATTGTGAAAACTTGAAAGTTTAGCTAGAATATCGTAACTTGGAGCAGTTTCAACAATATCGCTGCATTGAGAGTTAATTTTAGGGCGAAATACCATTTTTCGCACAATTTCTTGCACTCTTGTGCAAGAAATTGCCGTTAGGACATGATTTCGCCTTGCACCTCTTGCTTCCGTGCAATCCAAACTGGAAACGTGAGATTGAGGCTATTTAGAGCCCTTTCGAAGCACGCAGATATTTGTTTGTCTTGAAACGCGTACTAACGATTATTTTGTTCAGGTGTAATTGAATCTAGGACCTTTCGTTTTCCAGGTCTGAATGAGGAAGGTGACAACTTCCTGCTTGTAACAAACATTGTCTAATTAGAAAAGAGTTAACACACAGGTT
Source organism: Trissonchulus latispiculum (assembly GCA_030248195.1). Taxonomy (NCBI): domain Eukaryota; kingdom Metazoa; phylum Nematoda; class Enoplea; order Enoplida; family Ironidae; genus Trissonchulus; species Trissonchulus latispiculum. The sequence continues at coordinate 25,715 of JASAND010020615.1, read as the reverse complement.
TGAAAAAAGTGCAATAGCTATGTTTAGGACCTCCAATTTCCTGGGTCCTAAACGAGGAAGGTAACAACTTCCTGCTTCAGCAGCAGTAAACTTCAGAAACTGGTTACCTTCTTGAACCTTGGTAATTTTACAACTATTGGAAGATGGTTTTTGGTAACTGTTCATAATACTTACGTAACTAACTATTATTTCCTTTATTTCAAGCACACTGTTGATTACTACCCAGTATTGGCTAGAGTTGTTGATTTTACTGATACCCGTTGTTACTATTTGGTCTCAGACTAACAAGGAGACAGCTGTCTGTATTACAAGCGAAATATAAGTTAAACGTAGCTATTTTGACTAAAACTAGTACGACTGATATGTAGTGATCTCAAGCTAAAAGAAACGACACTGAAAACTTCAAAACTACCTCCATTGTTGGTTTTATGTACCATTTTCATACTTTTTTGTACGGAACTCGCGAAAACAACCGTTTTTGAACAGATAATGTGCTACGTTTGTGTAAAATCAACTACTGCAGAGATTTCCTTCATGCGATTCGTCCGCACTCTTAACAAAGAGTGGCCTACGCGGACGAATCGGGAATATCCCTTTTCAGGCTAATCAGGACCTAATGCGGGGTCCCCGTGACCCTAGATCCCTAGTCTCACTTACGTGTTCACTAACTGAGCCTGAACCTAGTTTTCCTACATAACCATGCATTCGCACACATCTAAACACACATACAAGGTTTGCAATCTAGAACTACCCTAACCACTACTATTTTTCTGCATACTATAGGAATCCTAACTAATTCTGGTGTTTCACACAATCATACGCACAGACGTTCGTTACCAGTTGGGACAATTACTTATTCAATCACATACTACACATACGCACAGTACTTACACACCTCCTGACTACTAGTGCTCAACAATCGTAATCCTATTGCTAGGTAGCATCTGTCATTCAACACTTGCACACTGTTCAGATCACACAACTAGGCAAGCACTCAATCCTCATTCATACGGCATTCAGACGACATTCACGCAACATTTACGACACAACATAATTAGGTAATTGAACATCATTTATGCGACAGCCAAACTAGCATACATTCACGTCAACAAACATACGGTCATTCATACCAATCATGCCTACCATACAAGGCCATTCATACAACCTCACACGCACTCACAAACACGCGACCTCTTAAGTAGGTACTTACCTAACTAATCCCAATCACACATGCGCGCACACACCTAGGGGTAATTTCACGCACCCTAAATCTAATTTATGAGATCGTTTATAACCTTGACTGGACCTACGAACACATATTCTAATGTAATTCTTAGTTATTAAATTAACGGAATTTAACAAAGATTTTGTTGCGAGTTTTAGAGTCCTAAAACTCGACTTTTAGCGTAGAAATTTGGCAACCTGGAAGAACTTTTAGAACTTTGAGAAAGCCGTGTGAGTAATGATTGCTAAGCAATCATTACTAAAAACAAAACTACTTGCAATTAATTAAATTAACGAATGGGGAAGCCGGTCATTCCCCATGAAATGCTTGATTAATTAATTATTTAAGATAACAGGTTAGCATTGCTGATTACTCTGAGAACTCAGTTTTAAAGGTTCATTTCGTGTTTTTAGCGACCTATTAATTTTTAGCACCGACCTACAACAAACACACAAATTATGGACAGTGAATTTTCGTGACTTAACAAAGCCATGGTAAAACAATATGGCCGGCAACTCCTAGTTGCCGGCTGTGGGGTAAGTATACCTATTACTAGCTTAGCATTCCAGGGTCGTATCAAAGGGACCCTCTAGCTCAAACTCAGGGGCGGGGTCCCCACTTAATGATCCCGTAATCTACTTCAAACCCCAATTTTGGGCGAAAAATGCCTTATTAAAAATGATAAAAAGATTGGTCGTGGCTTGACCGAAAAGTGCAAATAAGAGAATTATTAAGTAAAACAGAATAACAAGGGGCGGAGGTCAGCAAACCTCAATAATAAGAGAGTGTCGGTTATAAAAACAGAAAAACAAAAGTAGGGACAATTCTCAAGACCTTCATCGAACAGGAGGGGTTTACATGAGCTGCCCTGTCATTAAATTAATAAAATAATAAGAATAAGAATTTGAATTAAAAGAACTAAAATGTGGCTCAAAGGCCCACGCATGCTAGAGAAATTAAGGTCTGGCCTCGGGCCCAAAAGGTTAAAAAGTTGGGACTCTGCGGTCCAAAAATACATAAAAGATGGCCTCTTGGCCTTACAAAAACATACGAAATTGGCCCGAAGGCCCAAAAGGTCGTACAATAAAAGGTGGCCAAAGGCCGCAATATACATAGAAAAATAGGGCCAAAAGGGCCGTTCAATTCCTAGGATTTTCTTTCTTTGTCGTGGTTTTTGGCCAGGCATAATAAGCCTATATGGCCCTAGACTGTAAGCGTTCGCGGTTGATATCTCAATTTCTTTTCTGGCCCGAAGGCCAGAAAAGCCCTATTCTTTGTTCCTAACCTGGGAAAGTGCGCTTGATTCCCCATGCAGGTAACAACTGCACTGGAGAACGCACTAGATGGGAGGGGGGAAGCAACCGCTCTCGGCTGCACTCAAGCGAACACTGACTAAAGCTGAAAATTTTGGGGTCGAGCTGACAGTTTTACTGACAGCTCGATGACAGGTCATTAGTAAGTTTGGGGGCGGATTTTCTTTTGACTTTAAGGCAAGGCTTCTAGAGGGTTCTGGAACTTTCTAGAAGCTTGCCACCTTTTACATATGGGGCGCAGCGGCGAGGCGGGCCAGCTGACCGCCGAGGATCAATATTAATGAGATTTTAGAATTATTGCCCTCCAACTGACCCTTTTTTGATATATTTTGGGTTCTAGCAGAATTTTGGAAAAGTTTCTTTAACACATAAACGCAACCAAAGGGACAATTTCACGAAATTTTAGAACTTTAACTAATTGTTGCGCAAATTGTATAATTTTCAAGAGGTTATAAATTACATAATTACCTAATATATGCCTACGTACATAGTGCTAGCTACTTATTATCGTAATATAATTGTCAATAAAGGGCAACGGCCCCCTTCTTGTCATAACTTGGGCTGAAAACTACGTATATTTTCCTTTTCCTCTTTGCTGGCTTTGTCTTCAGCCAAAGCTCAAGGCGAAGACAACTGTTGGGTCCTGGAAGAAAAGGGCCCAACAGAGGGAAGAAAAGAAAACGGAGAAGAAAAGGTTTGACTTAAGTCAAACCAAAACAAACCCTTTTTAGAACACTCCTTTTTGAAGTGTTAAGATTACACAACAAAAGTGTAATCTTAATAAAAACATTTTTGACTGTAACTTTCTTAATTTTTGGATTTAAAACGTCGGGTTTGGATTTTTGAACTCAGCGTCAAATTCCCTTTCATATGGGCCCAAGTTATGTTTCGACTCAAAATTGTCAAAATTACCTAATTATTACCTAATTAATACTAATTAACACTAATTAAGCTTAGCTAACTACGTATTTAGCTATTTAATGCTTAAGACCGAACCATCTTCCAATATTCGTCATTTTTAACGTAAGTTTCTACTTTATAGGCAGTTTTACGGCCAGTTTTCCGCCTAGTAAATAAGTAATTTTCTATTATAAGTCAATGACTTCCTGGTAATTCTGATTTAATCAATAGAAAACGCACAAGGTGGCGAAAAGGGGCCATTCTTGGCTCAAGTTATGAGTGACAACTCATTAATACGCTTAAGATTAGTCAAATTGTCGGTGTTTTCCTTCGTGGGGAGTAACAACTCACTGGTTTTCTTTAAGGTTCTTCAAGTTTTATCAAGACACTGCCGTTTAAGGTCGAGTGGAGTGACAACTCCGGTTATTAGGGAACAGGTAACCGAATTAACCCTTCGTTTACACTCCTAGATTAGTATTGTTAGTAATTTAAACGATATTTAAACTTAATTACACTTGAAATCGTAAATGCTACTAAGATTTCTAACCTAATTGAGTGCAAACCTTGGTCCCTATTTAAGAATTTCCCTCAATATTGAGTACTAGACAACTCTGGCTTGGCAAACACAAAACAATTCATACAGTTACTGCTTGGACATCATTTACTAATCATATTCCATAGTGATAATCGTTGGTCTTCTTCGCCAATCCATGGCATGGAGATTCTTCTTTGCTGATTTCGCTAATTTTGACCATGTTTTAATCAGTTTAAACAGATTTTAACTTCAGATTTCACCAATTCCATTACATATATATATGCATGATGAATATATATGTGTTAAAGGCCGAAGGTTGTGTTTAAATTCGGAAACACCCTTTCGGATTTAGCATTTCATATTCTTTTTGAGACCATTAGATAAGAATTTGGAAACTGTAAATCTGGAACATAGGCTAATAAAACTGAAAGAAATCGGGCAAAACACAGCCAATGCCATACCTTAACTGCGTAGCCGGCACAAAACTTTTGAAAAGTTAAGCTCCATAAATTAGAAAAAACCTTTTGCACACAACTTTTGCTTGTTTCAGCTGGAGCGATATATCCGCAAATTATCTCCTGCCGATGCTGGACTCATTTGAGTCAAATACCAAAAGACTACTCCATCTTTTCAAAATTTTCAAAGTCATCTAATGGCGGTGAGGACTTTATTTGCTAGCTACTTTGGAAATATTTATAAACACCTGTGACTCGGACCTGGTGCAACGCTGTGCTCAGCGATAGAAGCTGCATGTATAGACTGTTTCGACAAAAAGATTCCATGAGCTTTTTCATGCATCATTTCATGTGATCCTTGGTCAAGAAAGGATTAATGAGACAGACAATACTTTTTAAAACTGCTTAAATATTTGTAATTATTTGATTTCTGAGCTGAAAGAGTCAAAATTTTCAGCAATTGAGAATTTTTAACTCGAAAAGACAGTGTTTGTAAAATTCTTAGTTTGGTATTGAGTGCCTAACGACTTAAGAAGAGCCTATTGGTTGTGCTCTCTGTTCCGTTTAGGGGTGAGTAAAAGATAATCTTAAGGCCCGTCACTTGTACTTTAGGCTAGTTTTTCCAGAGAATTGACTTAATTAAAGGCTTGGTTCTCCACTTAACGGCCATGAATTCAAGACTAATTTCAAATGTTCTCCTTTTATGAGCTTGAATAAATGAGCTAACAAGTTTGTTAACTTCCCCGACCCTGACCTTGTTATGGGTTTTTGTAGTTTTTCTGCCTGCAGCCGGCTCGCTGTCACGAAGCCAATAAACTTGCAGTGCGTGACTCCTTAATTTAAAACAATTTAGCCTTCGTTAGCTGTTCTTATTTGGTCAATGTTTGGGTGAACCATCCCACTTTTAACAAGAATCGGTAGAGTTCCAAAACGTTATCTACCTACCGTGCAGAATGTTTAACTACTCCGTCCATGTATTACTTCAGCAGATTAGTGAATATGTAGGATGTATATAAGTGTGCAGGGTGAGCCAGTGCTCTATTACTCCTTGAAGGAAGCATGCGTTTAAATGGGTCGCAGGAGTCATTGTGGTAGTAGATAATGTGTATTTAAAGATTTTTGCGTTATGATTATCGTCTTTGAGACTTCATAATATCGGAGTATAGGAAGTGATTACTGTAGTTTCCAATCTAGCTTTTGCATCAAATGTCCACACCCTGCAGCTGCTTTGGTTACCGTAACCTGTTTAGAACGTTTAACAACTTATGAGGTTTTAGTGAAGGGGCTACAGTAGTGGGGAACCTAACGGGTCTCTGCTGTCTTGTTGACTGTCCACTCATAGCAGACGGAAACTCAAACATCTACCATCTGTTGTTTTAAAAAGAGTGTCTACCATTCGTTGGCAGAGTGAAGAGCAGTTAAACATCTTGCGGCGATCCCTATATTTATTTATATTTAGGCCTAGACCGTTTTTGTCTAATTTTATATATCATCGCCTTTTAAGACTTGACCTTTTGGTTGATCTTGACTTTAATGTTTTTGTCCGCTGTTGTAACTTTGTTCAATGGTTAGTGCATACATTAACTAACTAACTAACAAGGTTAAAATTTTACTTGTTTTGTACTATTGTAGCACATTTTCCTGGTGAATCTCGCAATGTTTTCCCTGTCTCTAGCCATGGTTCTGTTTGCTCTTATCAGTTACAATAGTCCTAGTATGGTTCATGCTCTGGCGAAGCGATCACCCGGTGGATCCCACAGACCTCCGATGCCCCTCGATTATTATCCAGAGCGAGTCGCCAAGAGCCTTGTTCAGCCTCGATACAGGGTACTTCTCCCGATAATGCAGCGCGAAGGAGAGAAGAGGAAACGGCGATGAAACAGAAAAAGAAAATACTTTCCGGAGATGACTAATGTTTGACTGTTCGGATATGCATATAAAAACATGCCGTTTATAACAATTTTGTATTTTGTAACTATATTTAAACAAGAACTATGGTGCTGCTATTAATTTCAATATTTTAAACATTACGCTCATTAGTTGTGCAGTGTGCTGAATAAAAAACTGTGCTGCTTCAGGTGAATCCAGACTCCGAACTACAGCAGGTGATCCGATTACAGCTAATTTCGGTAATGTTAACTTCGCAAGCTATTCGGGAGTTCATGTATTTAATAATTTTAGGCATTTTATGTCAGTTTACAGTTTACAATACTAAAATTGTCGAAAAATATTATCGACGATTTGTTCCAACGAACGTACTGTTAGAATCGTTTCGTATAATGAATATAAGGTGACTGCACAAAACTTAGTGTCCTTAAAATTTCATTACAGTTTCTAAACACTGTTCTTCTATAACTTTCAGAGTTTATACAAGTTTTTTAAATTTGATCCATTCTTGACACTCCCGACGGCACTGGTGGAAAGTCTGAATGTCAGTTCATGGCACCGTCTGACAGATTTCCTCAGGACACCAGTTCCATTACCATTGGGAAGACAACCAGAACAACCCGAACTTCACCGTCAGAGGCTCGGAGTAGCCTGCTAATCTTTGCCAAATCGCAGGAGTACTGTCCCTCACCACTTCCGCTTCCTTGAGTTCCCCTGGCAATTCCTTGATTCTGTGCTTGCATAAATACTTTGGACTTCCTGTTGATTCATGGTGATTGCTGTTTATGCCAAACAGTACCCGAAACTGGTCAAGCTTCTTTCTGAACTGTTTCCAGTGCGACCTTCAGTAGAGTGAAATCCGGTAACCCCCTCTAGAGGTCATCGCTAGGAGGCATCGATAACCGGCTTATAGGAGTTTTACGCCTCCATCGTTTATCTCAGCACTGGCCGACAGAAGGGAGTCGCGAATTCAAAACTCCTTCAACTTGGCTAATAATCATCAGTAGGCCATCCTCGTTAATACTAGTGCCTTTTTGACTGTTGTCCTTACTAAGCCAGTCAACCGTTTGTGAAAACCGCCAATCCACGGAGACTTCTCTGGAATTGTATTCCATTGGATTTCTTTGTCGGCAAAAAATTTGGTTACCCTTTTCAAAACTTCCAGGTCAGGTTTGTCACCCCAAACTGCATTCAGCGTGTTCGAAGCCTTCTGAAACTGTGGGACATTGCGTATTAAGGAGTGCCTCTAGAGATAACCGCATGATCGGATCTGCCACCAACAGCTTGTGGTAAAATATCGCCGACGATCCATCAATTGTAATTGTATAATGATAAAAAAGTGATAGCTCAAACTGTCCTTAAAATTTCAATATGATTTCAAAAGACTTCTTCTAAAACTTTCCTGTACGTTTTCTTTTTTCTTGACAAGAATATCAATTACCTAAAAGCTGGTATGAAATTGGTGAAGAAGTTTCTTCAAAAGTCACAGTACCAAATTTTTGAGACATTAAATTTTTGCGAAATAAATTAATCCCACCCTATTTTCAAAATTCAAATTGCTTTCATATATGGAGAAACTTTTTAGTTTAATTTCCTAGCTTCATTTTATTGTCTAGTTTTATTTTACTTATGTATTTTAGTTTATTTTTATTTTGGAGAAACTTAAATTGAACACATCGGAACCACCAGGGCACTTCTCCTCTTTCTTAACAATGTCGTCAAAAGCTTGTCTTTCGCTTGGGTGACAAGTTACAACCAAAACAAAAAATTCATTCAGTTTTTCGGTTCAGATTCAACACATTTATCAAAAACAGTAATTTAAAGAGTAAGTCACAAAATTTAGTCATAATTGTCTCGTGTATCCGGAAGCGGCCAAAGTAGTCGGTACCTTGGCTGTACCATACTTCGCTTTACGCTCGAGATTAGCCAATCATATTGCTGGACTGGATCATCCCGATATCCATCCTGACCCAGATTTAGATCTCTCAGCTTCATGCTGATGGCTAGTTGGACCAAACCGCTGAATAAAATTAACAGAAATATCGCTGAAACCGCAGACCGCATGACCGTACAAGTAGATAAAGTGGCTGAAACTAAAATAGAAAGATTTCAGAATGCGTATTACATTAGTTAAGTTTGGAAATTAAATTTTAAAAACTGAATTTAACTGCTTTCAGTATTGGAGAACCAAATGGCTTAGAATGATAGATTTGGTGAAGGAGAAGCAAACTGTGCTAAACCGAATATGATTAAATCGGTCACCTCTTCTTTGCAAATCTTGATATACTTAACTAAAAGTTACCATCAATGTACAGTGAGTGAAATATATCAGACTACGAGGGGGGCTCTAAACTTCAACTAAATACAGAGCATGTGCGCAGACAAAAAATATGCAATCAGGCTTGCTTAGCTGCCTTGCTGTGAGTTCCTTTCACAGAACATTGAATCCTAGTCTATATCAAACTCAGTGTATAAGACGACAACCTGGCCAACCATAAAACGGTGCCCTATTTTGGAGAGAATCATGTCTACTCACATCGTCTGCTATTTCCTTTATCAAAACCGTAATAAACCACGCTTTATTTTAATAATCACAGAGCAAGATAAAATCAAGCCACCGGGCTGGCTAGATTTCACTAATGAGCTCCGACTAAGCATGATGAAGCTCCACCATGCACTGCGATTAGATTCTACTTTAATCATTAATGAAGTGAGTTGTGGGTGTGGTAGGAAATTTGCAGATCATGTGAAAGAAGGACGGCAAAATTGTTTTAAAGTGACACTCCCAGTGGTTGGTTCGTGCGGCTTTAACTTAAACCGGAACTGTGACAGTTCACATTGATTATTTTACGTTCAGGCCACTGTTGCATTAGGGCGCTAATATGCAAAGTTAACGAAAGAGTGTTGCGACATGTCGCCCCCTGGTTGCATTTGTACATCTTTGCCCGAATGTAGGAACTAACAGCTAAGAACTAATTGTCTCGAATTGAGATTTTAAGCATAAAGTTCAAATTCAATGTCATATAAAATGAAATGAATTCAAAATGATAATAAAATGTCCGCTCATAAATTGTGTGATCTTTGACTGTTAAATCATAAAGTATAACTAACATTTAACTAAGTTGGCTATTGATAATTTCGAAGGTATCCCGGATTTCGTATTCTAGCTTATATATAATTTGACTGACAGGCCAGAACTAGGAACGCAACCGCTGACATTGTTCATATTCCCGTGATCAGGTTGAACGGGTCGGCCGAAAAAAATTTAGTAATCTTCTGAGAAAATCAGTTTTTAAAGCTCACACTAGAGTGTAGTGGAAGTAGGATAGGAAAACGATTGATAAGCCTAATATGGAAATTGTGATCTCAGGAATTCTAGTGGAGGCGTTGATGATGCAAGAATAACAACTGACCCCAGAGACTTCGACATGCGCTTTTTATAGTGCCGGATTATGCAATTTAGGTAGCTCCGTGTAATATGCAAACTAGCTATCCAACTTTGATTGCAGACGAAAATGGTATTCACGTGAAACACTTCACACTCCTCCTCCTTTAGCTTGGACCACCCATAGCGCGGAAGTCTCTGCTGCCATAACAAGTAAATAACAAACAAATAACATTGTCAGCGAGAAACAAAATCTAAACCTGCAATTATGATAGTTAAAACGGCAAATGTGACTGCAGTGCTTAAGCAAAATGAAACAAAAAGAAACAAAAACAAAGTCTTGAATTGGTTTTGAGTTTTTAATTCAGCAACTTTTTCATCCTGGAGAGATCGCACAAAGAAAATACCCTTCTCCTTCGCAAAACCGAAGAGTGACGTGATAATAGTGAGGGCCCTTCAGTCCTTGGACGTACTCAAAATTATCTGAACCAACCGTTGCCATACACTTCTCGAATGGTCAATGTGAATGGGAACACAACTGCGTGTATATAGGTATTCTCGAATGGTCAACGGGGAAATTGCAAACGACTGCGTCCACTGTCAGTGAGCAGCCAACGAGAGCAGAACTCGGCGTCCTCGAACAGTGAGTCCTTGTAATTTTGAGTGCGTCCAAGGACTGCAAGATCCTCACTGTTCTCAGGTCATTCTTTGGTTTCGCGAAGAGAAGTGTATTTGGTTTGTGCGATCTCTCCAGGATGAGATTTGTTTTTGTTTCATTTTGTTTCATTTTGTTTATGTACTGTAGTCACTTTGTCATTTTTAAATATCATAATTGCGGGTTTAGATTTTGTTTCTCGCTGACAATGTTATTTGTTTGTTATTCAGGTTATTGCTAATATATTAGCAATGGCCTCAGAGACTTCCGCGTTATGGGTGGTCCAATCTAAATGGCTTTGGGTTCATTTGCTATTCTTGCATCATCAACGCCTCCACTAGGATTCCTGACATCACATTGTTTGGTTCAACTGACAATATTGTTGTCTAGTCTTGCCAATATGCAGAGTTTAATTAAGTAATATCTTGTAACCTGATTTGGTTAAGTAGTGCTTTTGGCACTAATTCGTTAACTATACTATGTATAGGTACAGATGAACGTATTTTAAATGCTTTTTAAGATACTTCATATTATCAAGAGTTTATAAGGAAGAGTAAGACACTCAGCTCTTCCTAATAGAATAAGCTTGCAAGATGCTCGACACATTAAGGCCGAAATCTCGGGGGGGGGGGGCTTCTCAGCGTGTAAACATACAACGCTGGCATTTGTTGAAAACTTGCGTTTTCGACAAATTAAATACTATAACTTGAGCTAGGAAAATCGTACAGCAATAATTTTTATATCATTATGTCGCGTAGAACGAGATCTTTTTAACGATATAAAAATTATATAGTTCGGTTTAGGTAATCTTTTACAATACCGGCAATAAAGCATCCTTGCCACGAAAATTCTGGGAATTTCATCATTTCGTCGAAATGGCTTACGTTGTTGCCGAATTTATGAGAGATTGCCTGAATCTAACTACATAATTTTTATATCGGTAAAAAGATCTCGTTCTACGCAACATAATGGTATAAAAATTATTGCTGTACGATTTTTCTAGCTCAAGTTATAGTATTTAATTTGTCGAAAACGCCCGCTTTTGAAACATGCCAGCGTTGTATGTTTACACGCTGAGAAGCCCCCCGAGATTTCGGCCTTAATGTGTCGAGCATCTTGCAAACTTATTCTATTAGGAAGAGCTGAGTGTCTTACTCTTGGTATTATAAACTCTTGATATTATTTACCTGCAATTGTACAGTTACCCAAGACTTATTTTGAAACCGGAGCTAAGCTAGGATTTGAAGTTGTGGTGTCGTGCAACTGATACCTTTGATTCCAGCAACTGAATGCCGTGGTTCGATTGCCGACTGAGCCAATTCGTAGCTTCGAAGCCTTATTGCTGCTAATCTTCCAATCCAATCCTACTGGTCCCCTCTTGGGTCAGGTTTCAAGGGTTACTCGGCGATTAACGCATCCGTACTAAGTCTTTCCTCCTAGGTTTCCTTGGTACACTGGAAGCTGAGCAATTTAATACTTCTACAACGGCAAGAGTACACAATAATAAGAATGAGACAGCAGGAAGACTCTCTGGTCTCTCTGTTATCATTATCAGCGCTCGAGCCTGCTCTGCATGATAACGGCCCCCTCACACATTCGTTACCTTACCTTCACATTAAACAAAGTCGACCTCAATGTTAGCGTTCTAAACCTCGGAGCAAACAGAAATTGTACGCGTGTAGGGGTTGTGTGTTATTGCTCTAACACGTAACACAAATGCGTACGGGGCACTCAATTAGCTAGCTAGCTAGTTTGCAGTACAGAGCATGGCTCCCGAGCTGGTAACAGATAGCCTACCTGCTGTCACACTCCTGTCATTAGGTACTCTTGACAACGAAAACAGCGCTGGTTATACTCTTATGTATTATGTACCCCTGATAAGACCAGGCATAGTAAATAGCAATACAACTTTCACTACAAAACATTCCCACGCGTAGTTCTATCCAGATCTGGAGGAATCATAAATATTTGCCTGCGTGCGAGAAATAGGTTAAAGTTAAATGAGTGTGGGGTGAGAGGGACTAGAATAGGACCAATGAGATAGTTGCGTGAATTGTGAGGAGGGAAAAACCCGGTGATAAGACCTCATTTATATAGGGGTGACCAAATTGCATTATGATTTACCGAGCTGAAGGGAACCTTAATGACAAATCATTTATAATATATAGCAATTTTAGAGTAGCTAGAGGAGAGTTGTATATCCTGACCCTCAGTTGGTGTATATCTAGCCACAGGAATAATTTATTTACAGCAATCTTTCGTTGTGGCTTTCCTCTCAATTATTCCTGATTATCACAGTAGAAAAACTGGAACCGAGTAAATGCAGTGCACTCTGCGGGGAAAACAGAGATACCATGGCCTCGGAAACAAATAGGCGTGCCATAGTAGTAACATAATATTTAATAATCAAGAAAATGAGGTAAACACGCGCCAGCAGGCGGATCCACGGAGGATACAAGGCATTAATCATAGAGAAATACCTAATGAAAAACGCCTGCCTGCAGTCACTAAAGCCGAAGCCTTAGTCCGAACAGGAGAGAGCCAATGGGCGAACCAACCAGCGCCCATTGGCTCCTTCCTGTTCGGACTAAGGCTTCGGCCTTAGTGACTGCAGGCAGGCGTTTTTCATTATTTCTCTATGAATAATATTTAATAATATAATAATATGGTAATAGTGCGCAGTAATAACAGTGTGGTTGCATGGGTTTCACTGAGACTTTTTAACTTTGTTCCGTGCAGGAATCTCATCCTATTACAGACCGAAAACTGTCGATTCCTACTACCTCGATCTACTTCTGTTTCAATGCTGATTTCAACCTCTTACATAAGTTATATCCAGATTACGTTATCCAGCTTTCCTGGCTGTTGTCCGGTCAGTTAACAATAGTCCAGTAGTGTTGTTATTTACAATTTTTGACAATAACAATAGCAGTATTACCAAATTTTGTATTTTTGTACTTTTGTATTACCATCTTTGAAACGTTTTTGCGCCAAATAATGCGTATAGTGTACATAATATTCCTGGTTATGTATAACAAATAATATCACGTATTGGCTTGGTTCAGTCAACCGACGGCGGGCCGGACTGGCCCTACTCTGGGCCGGCCTGCTGGCCAACAATGCCACAGTCCAGCTCGAGGTTATGTAGATCCTATGCCTTGGGCATTTTCTTCACTTCTTTCAATCCTGATTTCAACCTTTCTATGATCTCATGAAGCATAGGATAAATATTCGTGTATTTCCAACCAATCAACCAGCTAATCAATCAACCAACTGTATTTATTTTTAGCGAACATTTGTTGAGCTATAATATCCTTAACGACAAATATAGTGAACGCCCGACTGGCGCTAGGGTTACACATGGTCATCAGCATACCTGAACGGAAGGTCAAATTTCACTGAACCTTGTTGTAGCCGCATGAAGCTTTGTAAGCTAAATTCAGCTAGCTATTCACCCAAATTAGCAAGTTTCTACTAAAAACAACGATATAAGAACGTTTTTGACAATTTCAGCAAAAATAGCAATTTTATAGCAAAAAATTTGTCGAAGCCGAAAAATTTTAGAAATTAGAGCCTGGAAACTTATTTTTTGGCAATTTTCTTCTCCCTTGTAGCCGCTTTTCTTAGCACTTGTGAGAAGTCATTTTGGCACTCCTTGTGGCCGACTTCGCAGAGGGCGGGAAAATGCCCCCGCGTCTTGACCACCTGTGGTTATCGGAACAGTAGACCAAACTGAGTTTACTGTTGAGGCAAAATACGTTACTACTGTGTGAATTTGGCGACACCATTTTCATCACAAAACAAAATTCTACAGTCCATAGTAACAGGGTAACAGTCAAAATGAGTTTCAATTCTTTCCCAATAATGTTCCAGTCACAGTCATATGTAGTGATAGCGGCAAGAGATCAAATATACTTCAGCCAATTTACAAAGTTTTTATTCTCCAAGTATCTGCTATCCCTTCCCGTATAGTAGTATCGTTTTCCCCATCTTGGTCTTGAGCTAATCCGATGTGACCATTGTGGAAAACCGACCACGTGACCTGCGGACGCTTCCTCCGCACAGGAAATCAAAATTAGTATACTAACAACGTAAACCCACAGAATGTTTCGTACAGAGGCTCCCATGTTTCCCCGCTGCGCTGTTGCAAAGCTGAAACTGAAAAAGCAAACGTTAAACCTATACCTAAAATGACAATAAAACAAGAGTACATAATGACTAAGGGTGTGACAAGAAATGGCTATTACTGATATTATTGAAGTGAAATTTACCAGTTGGAAAAGATCTAATATGGATGCAGGTGGACAACAACTTAGCAAATAACATTGAGTAACATTGAGGCATGACCTTGCACCTTGGTATTCCATGACAAAGTGGGAAACACCGGGGGTCTGGGGGCGAAGCCCTCAGGAGCCGAAGAAAATTTTGGAAAAAAACGGAAAAATTGGTATTGGAAACATTTAATGTTTTTACTCTTACAAAAGTGAATTTTCTCCCGAAATAATGTTGCGTCTAGCTTGCGTCCGGTTAAAATTGTATTGGGTCGAGATAAGAAACTTTGCGTCCAGACGCACATCTGGACGCAAAAAACCCTGGTTATCAGTCTGTAGACATCATCTGCGCCACAATAACGGCTGACCCCCCCACAGCTGAGTACCTAGTGACCCCATAACTGAGTACCCAGACAGCACACAAATATGAGGTAAGCCTTTAATCTGCAGATGATGCTTTCTGCTTGATAACTAAGATGTGATGTTTTCGGAAAACCTTTCACTTCCATCTAAAACTGGTGTTAAATTAGGCCGAATAAAGTCTTATTCATCCGAATAGAAGGGATCAGCTTAATTGTCAGAGATTTATATACTTGCATAGTTGAGTGGTTAGGTAGTCCAACTACAAACCAAACATATATACCTGGTTCAACTCCCACTACTCCAGCTAATTTTTCCATTTTTTCCAATTTTAGTTATTTCATATTTTAGCAATACAGTATCAAACGAAGTTGCTAAAGCGACATTTCCTGCACTTTCCCTTAAATGGGTGTCGTAACTTTCTCGTAATCGAAAGTTTTTGTGGAAAACTGTCAGTTTGACTTAAAGATATCCGCAGAATAGAAGCTGAAATGGCATTAAAAGGAGAGGAGAGAAAAGTAGAATAGGAGGAGGAGGGATATGTCGTTTGAAGTCATGTCTGAACTGAAAAGTGCTTAACACAATTTTCCTCAATTTTCTGACATCAATTACACAGAGAAGGAGCTTTCAAACATAACATGGTCAGTTTTTAACTGCAAAAGGCTTATGGGAAATGTTTTAGCTAAGATAGAATCCTCCCCGCCCCCGGACCCGTAGTACCCATCCATCCCCGGGATCATATTTTACTCCAAGAAACAAGCGCTCTAAAGAGCAGGTGTGACAATTTTATGACTGAAAACTCCTCCATATTTGAAGGCTGAATTTGCGTCATAAAGTTGTAGCTGAGAGTGAAATTGGTAAAAAAGCTTTAGATTCAGGTACAAAATCCTAGACAAAAGCATGCATTACTCTTGTATTTAGTTGAAATCAAATTAAGACAAATGGTCTACATAAAGCCAAGACTAAATACATAAGAGCATGACAACAGGTATGAGTGGGGTGACACATCCTCTACACGCTAGCGGTAACTGCTGACGCTGACCTCCTCTCCTATCTCCCGTAAAGCCTGGAATCAAAAGAATTCAGGTAGGCTTTAATTCGCCAGACATGATTTGATACTGATATGCCTAATATGCTTGCGATCTAAAGCTCGAAAGAAACACAATTAGAACAATGCAGAGGGACCCATTACAGGGAATAGCATTATTAATTCTCAGATTGGAAGTTCCAGGGTTACTGGCACTGGGTGGGAGTACTGTAAGGGAAGCAGGTATAGGAAAGATTGATAAGCCTGCAATGGGAGTTCAGCTGATGGTCCCGTGGTGTACTGGTTAGCATGTCTGCTCCGGAGTCAGAAGGGCCGTGGTTCGATCCCCGGCGGGACCAATTCTTTACTTTCAATGGTGAGTGAAAAGCTGAACCTCCCTCTTCCCTTCTCTCTTCTAGGTCCTGGTTTCGTGGGTACGATGGTGCCTGACGCCTCCCGTTCGGGCTTGTCCTTGGTTTCTTCCTGATCCGCCAGCCCTGGTAGAAGCGCTACATGTGGCGAGGCTGCCTCAGGACCCGGATTGGACTCCTGTCTCCGGTCCCCCAGTAGTTGCTTCTGGTTGGTTGGATCTAAAGGGGTCTGGAACGTGTGTCGGGGGAGCACGGATCCCTTGGGCTCAGAATGCCCTGCGCTGGATGCGCTCTCGGTTCGATTCCGAGTTGAGTAAGCCGCGGGACGCGTCTTAATTGAAACCCGGGGGAGATGTAAGGGAAGCAGGTATAGGAAAGATTGATAAGCCTGCAATGGGAGTTCAGCTGATGGTCCCGCGGTGTAGTGGTTAGCATGTCTGCTCCGGAGTCAGAAGGGCCGTGGTTCGATCCCCGGCGGGACCAATTCTTTACTTTCAATGGTGAGTGAAAAGCTGAACCTCCCTCTTCCCTTCTCTCTTCTAGGTCCTGGTTTCGTGGGTACGATGGTGCCTGACGCCTCCCGTTCGGGCTTGTCCTTGGTTTCTTCCTGATCCGCCAGCCCTGGTAGAAGCGCTACAGTACTAAGAGTGAGCGCTAGGGGTAACTAGCGGTACCGGTGTACCCAGATCACAGAGTAGTGCAATGTACAGGGAAACCTAAGGAAACAAAAGGACTAGGGGTACTGGGGATGCATTGAAGTGGAGGTGACTACAGGCCATAAGGTCGCTCTCAAAAAACCAAGTTACGATATTTGAATAGATTGAGAGGAGATCTGTCGGGGGGGGGACATCTGCCCAATTTTGTCCGAAAAAGAAATGACTGGTTGGTGTGACTAGGGTCGATGGTGTCGACAGGGTCCCAAAGTTGCTCTCACATGGTAGGAAATTTGGCTATGAGCCCGCCAGAAGGAGGAAACCCCACCCACTTCGCAGTTTGTACTACGTTTGCAACTTTTTGTTTAAGTCTCCTTCAAATGAACAAATTGAGATATACTAATTGCTATCCTCGCTGTGGAGCTGTTGGGAAGGGGGACCCAGGATTTGATGGAACTCTAAAATGTCATCCCCCGTTAATGTAATGTGATTTATGATTTCTCATCACCCATAGAAGGAATCTAAATTAGTCTTCTTGATCAAGCCTGGGAGGAGCTACGGTGTAGACTTGAAATGAAGGTTAACCTGATACTAGAAAACGTGACTGAAGTTGTCACGAAAGAATGGCTTCATCAACACAATTTATGTGGAGGGGGCATATCATAAATCTCACAGATTTAGCTGATTCGTTAAATATTGAAGCACCATAATACATTTTAAGCGGCACCTAAATTTACGGAAACTAGCCGAGAAATCTCTGGGGCCTGGTCATTCTCGTAAATAAAATTGCTATTGAAGCAATCAATCCAACTGCTAATATTGTAGCAACAATATAAATAAATGAACCAACTAAATGGTTGAAATGGCCGCTGCGAGCCAATAGGTTGTAAATAAAATGAATATTTTGGTTAATCTGAGAGCAGTTTTTTGTTGGTGCTGTGCCTGTACTTGTGTTTGTTTCCCAACAGGAACTGAATTAGCTCAGAAACGGTCATCAATCGTCAAAGGCTGTGGCTTCGATCCCCACCTCAGGACTGAATTTTCAGGGTCGGAGGTGCTGTAGTGACATATATTAGTTTCGTTCGTTACTTCATTGTATAATTCTCAGTGCAAAAGGCCCACAGTTCGCAAGCAATCCAACAAGCATTCATGTTCCTTACAGCAAAACCGCAAGTGACTGAGATTCATTAACAGTACATAAACATAGCGAACCCAATTTGTGTGCACATTTCGGATCTTTTCCACAATATCCCCCCAGCCCAAATAAAGTTAACGACTCGTCCAATTTTGTTAATACTTTGAAGATTGCTGGGTGACTCCTGATTACAAAAACGTAAAAAACTTTCAAAAATTTAAAATTTTGAATTTTTGAAATTTTTTTACGTTCGTCAGGTAGAATCGAACACGCTGATCATTTTTCATCATTGCAGTAACTCCTGAAAAGGCATCCTTCGTTCACTATACGTGTTTAAACCTTGATAATTCAAAACGCGGTATTTTCCTTTGATCTTCAACTTTAAACAGGTGTAGTGAACGAAGGATGCATTTTCAGAAGTTACTGCAATGATGATCTTTTCCACAATATCCCCCCAGCCCAAATAAAGTTAACGACTCGTCCAATTTTGTTAATACTTTGAAGATTGCTGGGTGACTCCTGATTACAAAAACGTATAAAACTTTCAAAAATATAAAATTTTGAATTTTTGAAATTTTTTACGTTCGTCAGGTAGAATCAAACACGCTGATCATTTTTCATCATTGCAGTAACGCCTGAAAAGGCATCCTTCGTTCACTACACCTGTTTAAACCTTGATAATTCAAAAGGCGTTATTTTCCTTTGATTTTCAAACTTTAAACAGGTGTAGTGAACGAAGGATGCATTTTCAGAAGTTACTGCAATGATGAAAAATGATCAGCGTGTTCGATTCTACCTGATTAACGTAAAAAATTTCAAAAATTCAAAATTTTAAATTTTTAAAAATATTAAATTTTTGAATTTTTTACGTTTTTGTAATCAGGAGTCACCCATCAACCTATCTTCAATGTATTAAGAAAATTTGTATGAGTCGTTAACTTCATTTGGGCTGGGGGGGATAGATATTGTGGAAAAGATCCCAGATTTCTGGGTTGAGGTCGTACACGGATAGCACATCGATGCTCAGCTGGAACCGCTCTTTTTTGAAAAATTAAGATATACAGTAGTATGACACAGGCGACCTCTCAAAATTTCTGTGCATTTACATCAAGTAAATGAAGCAAACTATGGTTAGCAGCCAGATCTATGAAGGATACTCGCACTAATCCTAAAGAAATGATGAAAAGCGCTTGCCATGGATTCTGCTGTACTCTCGCCCATAGGCAAGGCATGGCAGGCGCTTTTTACTCTTTTCATATAAATACGAAAAGCATTGCTTCTTCAGCACTTATCATTATCTAAGGTATTTGTTGTTTAAAACAGTTCAATCTCATCAACCAAAAACTATTTATACTTAAAATGGCAGAGATAGTACCGAAAAATGAAAAGATAAATAAACACAAAAATAAATGGATTAAGTTCTGTCTCTAGGGATGCCTATTTTCTTGCAAAACATTGAGCCAATTACACCCTGAGGGCGGCTAATACTATAGTACAAAATGAATTAAGCGAAAAATTTCATCATTTTCAGTCGTCTTAGGACTTAGGCTAATCATCTCTCATTCAGCAAAACTTTTTGCCATCTCCCCCGTAACCTCTCAGGACTTCTACCCTAAAAATGGGATTTCCAGTTCCAAACCTGACATGTAAGCAAAACTTAGGTGACTTAAGATTGAACAGAACGAGCAGAAATCGCACAACAAGAGTGCCGCTACTGAAGATTTGTTGAACAAATGGACCTGGCCA
Organism: Trissonchulus latispiculum; assembly: GCA_030248195.1. Lineage (NCBI taxonomy): Eukaryota > Metazoa > Nematoda > Enoplea > Enoplida > Ironidae > Trissonchulus > Trissonchulus latispiculum. Next base: position 5,797 of record JASAND010020615.1, on the reverse strand, counting down.
CAAATCATGTGACAAAGAATAGGGAATAATGTCTCCAAAGACACAAACAACTCTACTTCATTCTTTCCTTTCTTCCTTCCTTCCTTGGTTTGTGTAACAGCAATGTTTTGTTTGATCTTTAATTGTAAAACCTTGAATTATCCCCGTTTTGACCACAAAGTTTTAAATCTAGTAGCAAATTTTATAGCCCTTGCTACGTTTAACTAAGGACATTTCGCGCAGCGAGTTAAAAGAGCTAAACTAGTTAAAATTAACTCAATCCGTTCCGCGCACAGGGTTAAAAGAGTTAAACAGTTCATTTTAACTCTTCTATAGTGTTAAACGAGTTAAAAACTTTCAACTCTGCTCTTTTAACTCGCGAGCGATAAGGTCCCAAGAGAATAATACGAGAATAAAATGTAAAATGATTAATCCTGTTATAAACTCTTGGGCTAAACTAATTAGTTACCTACATATAATCATAAACATTGGACTGGTCTAAAGTCTGTATTAATGTTATTCACCGGCCAAATTTTTCGTGGACGAGGGCGGGGCCGATACCCGGGCCAGCTGGTTTGAGAAGGGTCGGTGAACAACACTAGTCCTCGTACAGTCTGCATTGCGGTAGGATAAAAGTAAAAATCAAAAGGTCGGCGCAGAAAGCATCACCCAAAGCTCAAACACTAACACAGATGAAGGCTCAGCTGTTGGGAAAGCTGAGAAGTGAAGTGGGAAAATTTTTCTTCGAAAAAGCTACAGACACAAAATCTAATTAATTTTGTTCCCGCCAATTTCGAAATTGTGAGGCGGATATTGTTAATCCTAGAAATCCTGCGACAAACGTTGACGGCGTTAAATATTCATAGGTAGCAGACTGACCCTAATGATAGGGGGACGAAGGTAAATGGTTTGTACTTGAAAAGGTAATTACACGAAAACAAAGGAGTCAGTCATTTTTATACCTAAAATAAATCAACATGATTGAGTGGATTTCCTACATTACGTAATTGCAAACAAGGGAAAGCCATCCCTGTTAGCATGTATTATCATAAGGATCAAAGGATCCATGTGGGTAAAGACTGGCGTACTTAGCAGAATGTTAACATGCTAGTGGAATAACCTTCTGTAAAAATGATCAGAAAATATTGAATTACAGAGTGCTTACTGAGTTCAATTTCTTCAAACAATACTGTCATTATGCAAAATTACGGCAGATTCATTTATTTGACCCTTGAAAGCTGGTAATTGTTTTGGAATCAGCTAATATAAAGGTGTACTAATCCGATCTTCTATCAAGCTGGTGGGTGGAGAGTTGGTTGAACCTTTCCCGTGGAACTAAATCGATGAATTTAATTGCATTTTGCAAGTAATTAGTTTAAATTAAACGAATTTAAGCTTAAATTAATTTAAATGAAAATTGGGGAAATTGATATCTGACCTTGATACGTTATTTACTAAGTTATGCTGCTTCGCTCAATTTTCTGTCATACACTGCAGCAATGAAGCAGAAACAAGCGAACATGACCAAACAGAAAAGTCACAAAGACCAAACATTTATCGAGCCATTTTCTGAACCAGTATGATAGCTAATAAATAGTTGGTTAAGAAATGCACGAGTAGAGTAACAAAAAAGCCACATCACTCACAAATGCTCATTAAATGAGACATTTAGCCATGACAAACTTTGTCGACCTGAAAGCAGACATGTATTAAAACTTGGCGAGCACCTATTCTAACCAACCATTGCGAAGGAGCCATTGTTTGAAAAGAGTCGTTTGGTGGTAGTAGGACTACAGGATTCCACAGGGTTACTTTCGGAAGTGAAGTAAAAATTTAATGAATCGGTCTGAAATTTGGCAAATACATTCTTCAGCATGTTCTGTATCAGATGAGTTTATTTACTCTTCTGCGGCGACTGGCTTGCAGTTTACACAAAACGAAACGTTTTTAAAGCTTTGAATATAAATAAATATTCAATGCTTTATGAATTCATTTTCCGGTCGTGGATGAAGTAATTTATAATTTTGCATATTGTGCTCTGTTTGCATATACTCCGAGGCCATTCTTTTAGTTTATTATAAAACAAAATTTTCCGTTGTAATTTATTTTGAAAACTTGCAAATTCTGTGTATTGCTTACAATTCTGTTATTCAGAACCAAAAAACAACCTAAGCATATGCAGGCAGATATATTATTAGCCAGATTTCACCAAGTTTGGCTACAGCTAATCTTGAATCCTGAATATATAACATAATAATGAAAAAAAGAAAATTAAACTGACAGATCGATAATAGCAAGAAATAGTATTTGGAAATTCTAGTCTCATGAGGAGCAGTTTATTCGTTGACCAGCAATGCATTGCTGCTAATTGACAGATTTAAAGCTGGCTCACAGGTTGCGCGTTATAAATTGCACGTTGTGCAGTAACCGTGTCGTACGACAGTTCCTACGGATTTATAAACTGTTACTAACAATTTGTTGTACAAATAGATCTAGGCATTCCTTATTTACTTACTCAGTAACTGTTGATGTCCCAGCAAAACCATCCTCTGGAACTAACAACAGGGTGAAGTTGAAAGGCAGTCGAAATTTTTAAAGCACGATTTTAAAGCACGACCATTTCACAATTCTTGTAAACTGTATTACTCTTGTATTACAAAGTAATTCATTTAGCACAATAGAAATATTATTTGAGCAAAATAGTATGAATGCTTACTTCACGGCAATTGTTTTTACAACTGTGTTCAAGCGTCCGCTCATCTGCGTGAAGAAGTCTCGGGCTCAAATAGTGAAGTCTGACTGAAGTGGCAGATAATATCTCCGAATGAATTACTTTTTGATTTCGCAGAAATGACTAGTTGTCCTTCCTCTGCTTCCCATAAATGAAGTAAGAATACACGTAAACTGAATTTAATGTCAGAATTTTACACTTGACATAATTTACTAGGAACTTGTTCATTATTGCATGGCTTGTTATGAAGTTAAACCAAATTGGGGGTGGGGGAGAGGATCCCTATAATCCTAGCCATATAGGTGTATAAGTCCAAATTTTTATGTATAGTCCATACGTGTTTATTATCGCGAGAAATACACGTTTATAACAAATTTTTTTATGACAAATTTTAATTTATATATCATAAATTTGAGTTATTGATGCGTTTTTGAAAAATCGATGAAAATTTATTGCGGGCGAACAATCGATTTTTATTAAATTTCGACTGCAGATTCGGAGTTTCCTCCATAGTTTCTCTGGAACTTTGGGTCTGGGGGGGGGTATATAAATCTTAGAAGGTTGGAGGTCGCCCAAGAAATGTGATGGGGGTATATATCCCCCGAATTCGGGCCTCAGAAATTTCGAAAAATGGCCAAAACAGGCAAAATTATCGGTAATTTAGCCCTTTTTTCTTCATAATAAGGCCTGTTTTTAACGTTTTAGGCATTTTTGCACCGTTTTAAACAGATTTTAAGGCAATTTTAGAAAAATTTTTGAAAAAGTGATTATTTTTCGGCCAAATATAGCTAACCTTGTCGGCCAAAAATAGCTGGGCGGGTTTTGGGGGGAGGGGTAGCCGAAAGTTGGGAAGGGTATGTCAAAGATTCTGGGAAGTGGGAGGGGGTAAAATTGGTCAAAAATCGTGTGGGTGGACACCCCCATAGTTTCCTTGGGGGGGGTTGGGGGGTATCCCCCCCACAAAATTTTTTACCAAATTTACCCCCCCAGATTTTTTGACTGACCCTCCCCCAACTTTTGGCTACCCCCCCCGAACCCTCCCCAACGATTTTTGGACCCAAAAAGTTAGCTAAATTTGCTCGAAAAATGGTCATTTTTTGAAAAATTTTTCTAAACTTTTGACCTAAAATCGCTTTAAAACGGTGCAAAAACGCCTACAACGTTAAAAACAAGCCTTATTTTGATGAAAAAAGGGCTAAATTACAGAAAATTTTGCATTTTTTGGCCATTTTTCGAAATTTCTGAGGTCCGAATTCTGGGGGGGGGGTTGCGGGGGTACCCCCATCACATTTCGGAGGTCGGCCAAGATTTACCCCCCCCTAGACCCAAAGTTCCAGGGAAACTATGGACACCCCCCCCCCCAAAGGAAACTATGGCTACCTCGATTTACCCTAGGAGCAACTTCTCAGCAAAATCGTAGACAAAAATTTTTGTCGAACAATAAGGGGGGACCAGAACAAGGCGAAAAATACCCCATCTAAACAGGGTGTTTTTTACGGGGGGGGCGGGGGGCACCCCCCCGAAATTGACCTTCCCCCCCCCCCCGAAAATGCCTTCTCCCCCCGAAATCGCCCCCTCCCGGGATTTTTGCTTCCCCCCCCGGGATTTTTTGGAGGTCCAAATTTTTGCCAAACATAGGCCAATTTTCAAAAAGTTTCCGGCTTCGCCGGGGATTTTTTCGTCACAATAGCTATTTTTAGCTTAAATTCTGGCATTTTTGAGAACTTTTTACGTTTCACCATGCAAAATACGCCATAAAATACCATTTTTTGGCTCATTTTGCAAAAAATTCTTCCCCCCCCCCCGAAAATTTCTTCCCCCTCCGGGCCCGGGGGCCTGAAAGCCCCGGAAAACAATCCCTAAAAAATACCCTGTCTAAATATGAGTGACGCTACCGCGACCCCTATGATGATATTTATAAGGGCTAGATGAGAACTTTATATGCCATCGTACTTGGCGTACGTAACGATGTATATAATTTGATGAAACTTATTAGTCTATCGTGTAGAGAATGGGTTTTTTACGTTCAATTGGCTGTTAAAATCCACACTTGGACATGTCCCTGGGTCCTCCACTACCGAAATGGCACTTTCAGGGTTTTTGTCCCCTAGCTAGCCATTGAAGCAAAATTATCCAAATCTGACACCATAGGATGATGCAGCATCCTCAATAGTACTGTGCTATATATACATAATGTCGAATTGTTTCCCTGTTAGGTTGTTAAAAAATTTAAAAATATAATTGGGTGGGGGGTTTTCCCCCGCCACATTTGGCAATGTGTCAGACTAACGGTGCATCGGATCGATCTAATTTTTGCTATGTGCAAAAAGAGGAAGACTTGCCACCATTTCAGATATTTGCAATACTTTTCTAGCCCAACTCAGTCAAAAGTTACATCGGTCCAAACTTTTGCAAAATTTTGGCATGGTCGGACCAAAAAGTAGGTGTCATTTTCAAACTGTCATAAAATGAGCAGGAGTTTAGTTTTAGTTTAGTTTATTGCCAGCACAATCCAGTTCTACGGCAAGAATCAAAAGCAATTACGACAATGTAGTGCAGCAATGATAAGGTCGAGAGAGCCATTATCTGGCTACTAATGCTCGGCCTCTAAGAAACCGCTGAAAACAAACATCTTGCAAATTTCTTTTAAAAGTATCGGAATTTAGACTGCTGATAACAGAATTTGGGAGTGAGTTCCAAATTGGAACAACACGTAAAGTAAAAAAGTTTTTTCTTGCATCCAAACGGCATCTTTTGTAAAAAAGTTTCATATTATGACCCCTTACCATACAATCTGTATGAAAAGCAAAAAAGATATCTGAAAACATATCTAACTCATTATTAAGTAACTTGAAAACGAGAGTAAGGTCTTTTACACTGCGTTCTTCCAAGCTAGTCATATGTAGCCTCTTCAGTCTAGCCGGATAAGGAACTGCAGACATCCCCGGTAACATTTTTGTAAATTTTCGTTGGACATTTTCTATTAAGTCAATGTCTTCATATGAATGAACCATATGACTTGATCTTTGCATATATATATATATATATATATATATATATATATATATATATATATATATATATATA